>JBBGZY010000020.1:0-245000 GCA_037952925.1 Lithobates clamitans | reverse complement strand
AACTGAAAAGTCACTGGCCCAGAACCGTGGGGCGGATCCAGAGAATTCTAACTTTAGTCTGACTTCAATCGCTGCATGCATGGTTCTAGTTCAGTGATTTGGAGTGTATTGAGCTCAGACAGCCAGGTAACTAGCATTTTCATAATCAGGTCCGCAATGGAAGCCACAATTTTCTTTTTTTTTCAGCACAGGTTTTCTTTAATAGCTGTATCTGAAATGGTGACTTTCTAATGTTATGTACTTTAAAGAAAAACATCAGTCAAAGGGGTTGATTTACTAAAGACAAATAGCCTGCACTTTGCAGAGTGCAGTTGCTCCAGAGCTTAGTAAATGAGGTGAAGCTTCATTTTGCAAAGAATACCGAATCATGTGCAAGAAAAAAAAAACTGGATTTTTGCTTGCACGTGATTGGATGATGGAAGTCAGCAGAGCTTCTGCTCATTTACTAAGTTCTGGAGCAACTAAAGGCAAATTTATTTGCCTTTAGTAAATCAACCCCAACGTATCGTCCTCTCACTAAAGTGAAAGAAATGGCTGCTCTACTGTGCAGACTGGGCGGAGATGGAAAAACCAGAGCTCTGGTTGAAGTGTCTTATTATTCTATCTACTTATTAAAGCTGGAAACCAGGTATCATCCGTGAGAATAAATCCTTTATTGACTACATAGTGAGACACAGCACAGAGCTCTAGCGCATTTTGGCGAAGATGCTAGGAGTAAGGTGGCTTAGCCGAAACGCATTGGAGCCCTGTACTGTAGCTTACTTTGTATTCCATAAAGGATTTATTCTCGCGGATGATACCTGGTTGCCGGCTTCACTTTGCTGCAGGTCCTCGTCTCGCTGCTTTCATTATTCTTGTTTGTGATGGTAGAGGAGGATTCCCTACAGGAACATTAGGAGGAGGATAGTGGTGGAGAAACGTGACCGTTCTATTATAGATTGCTTGTCCTCATTACAGAGATACCTCCCATACACCCAGCACAGCCATGGCAGACTAAGACTTGGCAATTTAGCTCAGTTGTCATCGCATGAATTCTCTATATCAGTGATGGTGAACCTTGGCACCCCAGATGTTTTGGAACTACATTTCCCATGATGCTCCACTACACTGCAGAGTGCATAAGCATCATGGGAAATGTAGTTCCAAAACATCTGGGGTGCCAAGGTTCGCCATCACTGCTCTATAATATCCTATAGAGAAATCAGAAGAGGTCGTATCTGCACCCTGTACCCTCTGGTACAGGGATGGGCAACCTGTGGCCCTCCAGCGGTTGTAAAACTACATCCCATGAAGCATTGCAAGACTGACTGATACTTGTGTGGAACTACATATCCCATGAAGCATTGCAAAACTGACCGATATAAGCATGATTCTACATGTCCCACGAAGCAATGCAAAACTAACAGTTGACAATCATGACTCGCAGAGGCATGATGGGACTTGTAGTGCTGCAAAAGCTGGAAGGCTGCAGGTTGCCCACCCTTGCTCTACTAGAATCTCCTAAGTACTATATGCAGAACTTGCATAGGCTGGTGACAACCGCAACTGTGGTCAAGTGGCTGATGTTAGCCTGTTGCAGGTGGACTGGGGGGAGAGATCTCCTGGCTGGCAGTAAAGACCAGCCAGAGCTGAGAACAAAGCTAACTTTTCAGCCAAGCTGCTGTTGTCACCTGCTCTCTGTGTTCCTACAAAGATTCCACTAGAGGGCGCAGTGCTTATTACTCTCCCTCAGTGCATCCTCCATTAGAATAATAGGTAGCATGTGTCAGTGCCAGCAATGGCCAAAGATTGAACCTCACCACACTCCACATTTAACTGAGAAATGTGCTTCGGTTTGTATGGAGTCGCTCTTTAAATTATTATTATTGTTAAGAGTGTTTATTAGATCTCATCAGATTTCATATTTAAATTGAAAGCCCAGCTGATTATCACAGAAGTATCATATGGTTGACTCTTTTATTTGTTGGATTGTTTTGTGTAATGTAGTTTAAGTTCATATCACTGTCTGCTTGGTTTAATTTCAGGACAAATATGTAATAAGTTCACTTCTGGTTTTGTTAATAAATTATGACATTAAATTGTGCGTATCGGTTTAATTTATTGATCAATTCGGCTCCATTCTCACCTGTAGAACTTCAAAGTAGCGCCGACGTTGGAGTGCAACTTTGGATGGGTGTGTGACTTGGATATGACTTTGGCTTTGACCAGTGATAATGGACAACTAAGAGATAAACAGAAGAAAGGCGCCTCCGGATCAGAATCAGTAAAAGACTTTAACAAAAACGAATATGTCCACTTACATGAGGTAAAGGTAAGTAGAGCACAATATATCCTCAATTAGTGAAGTCCTGGCGTGAGTGACCTGTGCAGAAAATCTTTCCATGGGAGAGGAGGAGAAAAAACAGTCCCGTCCAGCAGGAAGTATGTACTCTATCCCAGGGATGAAACCGAGGCTTGGCTCGGACGAGCTGTGGAGCGCAGGTCTCAGGCGCGGTGACGTCACTGGCAGTGCAACGACGTTTCGGCGCATGCGCACTGTATGTTACAGGCGCGCGCCTTCCTCAAGCATAATGGACAACTGTTGCATTGTATAACATTCAGGTAGGACTTTCGTGCAACTTCTGAAAGTTATAGAAGTTGCATGAAAGTCGGACCAAATTAGTGCATGAACTACTTCGCTGCAACTCTAAGTCGCACATATATGAGTGGTCATCATTGGAAAACATGGGGAACGACTTGTCATGTGACTTTGATGTCCAAAGTTGCTTGACACGTCTCACGGGTGTGAATGGAGCCTTTGCAGCAAAAGTGCTGACCTCCTTCAACCATCTGCCTGACTGTCATGCTGATCCTTTGGCTTCAGCACTTTCCGAGTCGCTAACCTGAAACGGGTATGAAGGTCAGGATGGGCTGATGTCCAGATCTGTATACTTGTTCTGGTCGGAGCCTCAAAGTACTAAAGGATAAGGATTAGCATTAGAGCCAGGCAACTAGAATTGGTTTTCTTTATGGCATTTGTACTGAACTCACTATAGAGTCTTCATGATGGTGACCACTGACCTCTTGAACACAGGGGGATTCAGTGAAGACTTCAGAATGGAGTCTTCTGGCTGTGGGTATGTGATTCTCTAAAGACTCAGTCTTTGCTGAAACTGACTGACCACACACATTACTATCGGATTGTACAACCAGTTTTAGATTTATCATGCACTACCTAAAAAATGTATTCAGGCAGGCAGGCCTTGCCACCACATAGCGCATGGGTCTCCAAACTTTCTAAGCACAGGGCCAATTTACTGTCCTTCAGGCTTTAGGGGTCCAGTAGGAGCAGAAATTGCCCCAGTATCAGCCTCCCATCATTGCTTTCAATGGGCGGAATAGTGCCCCGTTGTTTGTATCAACAGGAAGAATAGTGCCCCATTGTTGGTATCAACAGCATGAATAGTGCCCCATTGTTGGTATCAACAGGAAGAATAGTGCCCTATTGATAGTGTCAGTAGGGGGAATGGTGCCCCAGCATTAGCCCCCCATCGTTGGTATCAACAGGAAGAATAGTGTCGCATCTTTGGTATCAAAAAGAATAGTGTCCCATCATTGGTATCAACAGGAAGAATAGTGCCCCCTTGTTGGTATCAACAGGAAGAATAGTGCCCCATTGTTGGTATCAACAGGAAGATTAGTGCCCCATTGTTGGTATCAACAGGAAGAATAGTGCCCCATTGTTGGTATCGACAGGAAGAATAGTGCCCCATTGACAGTGTCAGTAGGGGGAATGGTGCCCCAGCATCAGCCCCCCATCGTTGGTATCAACAGGAAGAATAGTGCCCCATTGTTGGTATCAACAGGAAGAATAGTGCCCCATTGTTGGTATCGACAGGAAGAATAGTGCCCCATTGACAGTGTCAGTAGGGGGAATGGTGCCCCAGCATCAGCCCCCCATCGTTGGTATCAACAGGAGGAATAGTGCCCCATTGTTGGCATCAAAAAGAAGAATAGTGCTCTATTGTTGGTATCAACAGGAAGAATAGTGTCCCATTGATGCTGTCAGTAGGGGGACTGGTGCCTCAGCATCACCCCCATCATTGTTTTTAATGGGAGGAATAGAGCCCCATTGTTGGTATCAACAGGAAGAATAGTGCCCCATTGTTGGCATCAACAGGAAAAATAGTGCCCCATTGTTGGTATCAACAGGAAGAAAAGTGCCCCATCAATGATGTCAGTAGGGGGAATAGTGCCCCAAGGGCAAGCAAAGGGCTATATCTGGCCCCTGGGCCACAGTTTGGAGACAACTGACCTAGCGAAAGGAAATCCAAGGGAGATTGTACAATCAGATTGCAAGGAGTATGGCGAGTGTTGGGGAATTGTGAGCAGATAGTTTGGTAAGAGTAATCAGAAGGCTAAAAGAGTTTGTGTCACCTTGCCCCTTCAGTATGTAGAACAAAACCTGGGTTACTACACCCTCTGAAAGCCTATAGGGACAAGATTACAGTGCGGGAAGCAGCAGTATAATGCTATCATATTGGTGAGAAAAAAGGCCCATAACAAACGATGACAGCCGGTTACTTGCAGGGCATTAACATGCATTGTTCTAAGGCAGCTGTTTCATTTGAATGGGCAGCCTATGCACCAAAAAGGTTCAGCTCACCGCAACGCCTATCCATTGACATGGTCCATTGGGGTGACATGAACGAAACCGTAATGCACCAACACACAAAATGTGCGTTTTTGCGTGGTGTGGTGATATACAGTAGGTAGGTCTTCTCTATAGAGATTGCAAAGGTAGTCAAGGTGTCGGTGAGTACAGTTCCCCTTTCCGTTAATAGGAAAATGGAGGAAACTCTGATAGAAAAAGGTCTGCTTACCAATTCTTAAATTTGGCGGCTGCTTTAGTTTTCTTCTTCCTTTTTTTTTTCTGTTACCTGGTGATCCAGCTAGTTACATTTCCTGGCTTAGGGTGTCTCTATTTGTGGATGGAGGAACAACGGAGACACCACTGGACAGCAACATAGTCAGTCTGGGGAGGGGCTAATATTAGACCAGTGGATTTGGATGGACTTGACTAATTAAAGCTGAACTCCAACGAACACTTCAGAAGCAGTTACAGCAAACCATTTTTTCCTTTTGGGATAAAGGTTTTGCATAAATCAATAAAAGCTGATCATGGTAAGCATTCCTGTCAGTGGCAAATGGTTTGTCTCAGCTCTCTAACTGTCACTTTGTCTGGACAACTTGGTCTATTAAAAGTGGTTGAAAAACAACCGACGTAGGTAGGCCATAGACGATGCTAATTTCTTTCCTGCAACTAGGGGTTGCAGGAAAGAAATTTGCACGGTTCCCCCATCAACACTGTCAGCGCAAGGAAATCCCTCCTGTCAGGCCATTGTCATCCCCGCCCCGGGTTATCCCCACCACGAGAAGACCGTGATTATTGCTAGCGGCTATAGCAGCCGCAAGCAATAATCGCAAGAGTCTAGCAGGCTGGTTGTACCCAAGCTGATCAATCAATCAACTTGGTGCATTCAGCCTGACCGAGATTTGAGCCTTGTATGGCCGGCCTTACTGGCAGGATCACCAGGTGAAAACAAAGGGGAAAAAAACGAATGCAGCCACCACATCTCAGAATTGGTAATCTGCAATATAATACTTTTGTTTTTGGATTTAAGATTTCTTTAACCACTTGACCCCCGGAAAGTTTACCCCCCCTTTCATGACATGGTCATTTTTTCCTTTAACTGACAATTGCGCAGTCATTCGACGCTGTAACCATATAAAATTGATGTCCTTTTTTCCCACAAATAAAGGTTTCTTTTGGTGGTATTTGATCACCTCTGCGGTTTTTCTTTTTTGCGCTATAAACAAAACCGACAATTTTGAGAAAAAAAAAAATATTTTTTTTTACTTTCTGCTATAAAACATCTCCAATAAAAACATTGAATTTCTTCATCAATTTAGGCCAATATGTATTCTGCTACATGCTTTTGGTAAAAAAAAAATCCCAATAAGCGTATATTAATTGGTTTGCGCAAAAGTTAGTCTACAAACTATGGGATATTTTTATGGAATTGTATTTTTTTTTTTTTTTTTTTTTTTACTAGTAAGGGCGATCAGCGACTTGTAGCGGGACTGCAACATTGCGCCAGACAAATTGGACACTAAGGGACACTTTTGGGGACCATTGACACCAATACAGTCATCAGTGCTAAAAAAAAAAAAAAACACTGTCACTACTAATGACACTGGCTGGGAAAGGGATTAACATCAGGGGGAATCAAAGGGTTAAAGGGAGTGCTTGCCAACTGTTGGGGGGTGGTGCTTTAACTGTGGGAAGACAGAGATCCGTGTTCCTGCTTAGCAGAAACACAGAATCTCCTGTCTTCCCTACTAACAGAACAGTGATTTGCCTTGTTTACATAGGCAGCAGTTTTGCCTCTGTCGGAAACGCTCGGTGGGCCCATCGGACCCACTGATTGGTTCCGCTGTGATTGGACCCAATGTCTGCTGGGATACGCAGATTGTTTCCAACAGAGGCAAAAAGGCGGTCTGCTTATGTAAACAAGGCAGATCGCCATTCTGCTAGTAGGCAAGACAGATTGTGTGTTTCTGCAAAGCAAAGGATTGTGACCATAGTGTGTACACCTCCAGCTGCTGCCTCTGCAGCTAAAGGGGAAGTGGTAAATAAAAAAAATTAAAAAAATAATATATATATATATAATATACTGTAGGTATGTGTATATGGGACATCACTGCTGACCTCTACTCCTGATTATGCTATTTTGCTGACTCTGGTCCTGTTATATTGGTATCAATGCTCTGAGTCACAGCAAACATTAGATGCTCCAGGGATTGGTGACAACCATACAGAGAAGTAATATTTTCAGAATGGGGGTCAGCAATGGCAGTCTCCATATTCTTGTCAGTACAGGTTTCTTATTAGATACATCTGGTATAATGATTGCTTCCAGGTAAGAGGAAATAATGCGCAAACTAGAGTATGGTGAGGTCATGTCTCCACTCTGGAGGTCACATCCCATGTCTGGGGGGGGGGGGGGGGGGACAGGAGGAGACATATACAGGTACAATTCAGTCCAGTAGTAGTGGTGATGATACTGGGATCTCATTCATAGCGAGATCCAGCTAGTGGGAATGCTGCATGCTCATTACATTAGTAATATGTGTTCTACTCTGTAATAATATACTGATGTACTACAATATACAGTTGTAGTAACAATAATTGGTGTTAGTTATGATGATGATGGCAGCAAAGTTGTGACCTCAGTAATGTAATCTATAGATCGGTGTATCAATGGAGCAATAATGATCAGTGCTTATCTGTAGTAGTTTTTGCTGATGATGTCATATCTGTAGTGGTAGTAATGATGATGGTGTGGTCCATATGTAGTAATGATGATGGTGTGGTCCATATGTAGTAATGATGATGTAATACTAATGAGAGTGGGATCTATGCGGTAGAGTCAGTGATGCTGGTGATGTGGTCTCTGTGGTAGTGATGATAATTTGGCTCTGTGTAGTAGTCAGTGATGTTCTGTGTAGTGTTGGTGATGATGATAGTGTGGTCCATGTAGTAAAGATGATCTGGTCTCATGTTTTGATGATCTTACTCTCTGTAGCCCTCACTAATAATGATGCTCTCTGTAGTAGTCAGTGATGCTGCAAACCGTATAGTAGTAGTGGTAATGATGAAGATGTGGTCCCTGAAGTATATAGTGATGATGGTTTGCTCTGTGTAGTTGTCGGTAGTGATCGATGATGCTCTGTGTAGTAGTGTTGATGCTCTGGTCCCTGTAGTAGTGATAATGATGATGATGCTCTGTCTACTAGTGATGAAGATGATGATGATGCTCTGTGTAGTAGTCGGTAATGATGATGATGCTGCTCTGTGTAGTAGTGTTGATGCTCTGGTCCCTGTAGTAGTGTTGATGATGATGCTCTGTGTAGTAGTACCGGTGATGATGATGATGATGATGATCTGGTCTCAGCATCCCCCCTCCTCTCCCCCTCCTCTCCCGGTCCGGCCCCCGGCTCAGCTCCAATCACGGCTCTCCTTACATCTGGCCGGAGCCGGTGCGGTCACATGACGGGTGCCGGGGATGTGAGCGCGACAGGTGTCAGCCGGGGGACGGAGACGATGGCGGGGGACGAGCTGGCATCCAGGCTGAACCGGCGGCTGCGGATGGGGGACCCGGAGGACGCAGAGAGGGAGCAGCCCAGTATGAGGGTCTTCAATCCCTACACCGAGTTCAAGGAGTTCAGCAGGAAGCAGATCAAAGACATGGAGGAGATGTTCAGACAGTGAGTGCCCCCCATCCCCGATACCATCCCTGGACCCCGCACCGCACCCCGACACCATCCCTGTACCCCACACTGCACCCCGACACCATCCCTGGACCACACACTGCACCCCGACACCATCCCTGTACCCCACACTGCACCCCGACACCATCCCTGGACCCCGCACTGCAACCCGACACCATCCCTGGACCCCACACTGCACCCTAACACCATCCCTGGACCCCACACTACACCCCAACACCATCCCTGGACCCCACACTGCACCAGGACACCATTCTGACACCTTCCCTGTACCCATCCTCTACATCTCTCCATCCCTCCATACCCATCCTCTACATCTCTCCATCCCTCCATACCCATCCTCTACATCTCTCCATCCCTCCATACCCATCCTCTACATCTCTCCATCCTTCTATACCCATCCTCTACATCTCTCCATCCTTCTATACCCATCCTCTACATCTCTCCATCCCTCCATACCCATCCTCTACATCTCTCCATCCCTCCATACCCATCCTCTACATCTCTCCATCCTTCAATACCCATCCTCTACATCTCTCCATCCTTCTATACCCATCCCTCCATACCCATCCTCTACATCTCTCCATCCTTCTATACCCATGCTCTACATCTCTCCATCCTTCTATACCCATCCTCTACATCTCTCCATCCTTCTATAATCATTCTCTACATCTTTCCGTCCTTCTATACCCATCCTCTACATCTCTCCATCCTTCTATTCCCATTCTCTACATCTTTCCATTCTTCTATACCCATCCTCTACATCTCTCCATCCTTCTATACCCACCCTCTACATCTCTCCATCCTTCTATACCCATTCTCTACATCTATCCATCCTTCTATACCCATTCTGTACATCTTTCCATCCTTCTATACACATCCTCTACATGTCTCCATCCTTCTATACCCATCCTCTACATCTCTCCATCCTTCTATACCCATCCTCTACATCTCTCCATCCTTCTATACCCATTCTCTACATTACTCCATCCTTCTATACCCATCCTCTACATCTCTCCATCCCTCCATACCCATTATCTACATCTCTCCATCCCTCCATACCCATTCTCTACATCTCTCCATCCTTCTATACCCATCCTCTACATCTCTCCATCCCTCCATACCCATCCTCTACATGTCTCCATCCTTCTATACCCATCCTCTACATCTCTCCATCCTTCTATACCCATTCTCTACATCTCTCCATCCCTCCATACCCATCCTCTACATCTCTCCATCCCTCCATACCCATTCTCTACATCTCTCCATCCTTCTATACCCATCCTCTACATCTCTCCATCCTTCTGAAAGCATCCTCTACATCCCTGCACCCCATACTGCACCCCGACACCCTGCTCTGCAATATATTCCACCATTGTACCCATCCTCTACATCACTCCATACCCCTCCATCTTTATCTCTCAATCCTTGTACCCCTCACCGAAGCTTGGCACCCCAGACACCCTGCTTCATATTACATTCCACTATCATGTCCTCTACCTCACTCGATACCTGTCTTCTCCATCTTTGTATACTCTATACTGGAGCCTGGCACCCCAGAGACCCCAACGTTCAGTTTCACACTACTCTCCCATAATTACTCTCCCCTCAGCACCATGATATCATTTCAGTATGATTGCCAGTCTAATTGTATGTTCTCCCAGTGGTAGGACATAGCTAAAGAGGGTGCACCTGCCCCATGGAGTTATGGGGACCATCTCTTAATCTAATATCTGTGTGCTCACATTACATAGTGTACAAAATCAGTGCAACTGATTTCCATTGAGATATTTACTGATTTACTTTTTAGTTTAGTTTTTAAAGGGTTGGGTCTCCCAAGGCTAACATTTCAGCAACTGGTAGATGCTTGAGAGTCCATTTACTGGACTGTTTCTTATATCTGTCTGGGTCTCTCTAGGTGAGTCCCAGGGATCTGTATCTGCTATGCCACCATGACAAGGAGCTCATACTCTCTCCATGTTGAACTTTTATTAATTTCATATTATGGAGAATGTCACTGGAGAAGCTGGAACACATCAAGGTTGGAAGGAATATCCAAAACACCTAGGTGGCCAGGAGCAGTCAGGAATCATGGCAGAAAGATCACACTATTGCAGTATCCAGGGTGTATAGAAAGCCTGGGGATGACCAAACACACAAGGTTTCTTCTAGAAGTAATCACACCTGGTTGCACTGACCCTTTGATCTCTACAGTTGAATCAGACCAACCAAGGCTTACATGAGAGATCTAGGAGACTTTATTTAGATCCCACACTTGGTCATTGTTGCTTTTCATCGTGCCTGGCTGGGTTTATGGGAAAAATAGGGGGAGTATCATCATTATGGGCTGCCTTCTGAAATGCTAGATAACCAGCTGTTATACTGACCAGCCAGCCATTGGCCTAGACCAGATATGCAGATCAGTAAGCCAAAATCCTTCTCTGTATACTTGTTCAAGGTCATTGGTTCAATGTGTTGGGGCATTTTCAGGAGACCTCCATAAAGGCAGTTTTCTATGTTTCTATCAATAAAGATTTCTTATAACCACATGGGTGCCCATCTTGTTGCACTGCTCCTGGCCTTACCTGGGTTGCTGATATCATAAGCTTCCACGTTGTATTAGCTACAATCCCTTTCCTTACATTACTCATATTTTAGCAAGGAAACCACACACAATATTTCAAGCTCAACCCAATGATGTCTAATATTCTGATGGTGGGCCAATAGGATATCAATGACATCCCAATGTTCCCAGTAGTCCAGTCTCCTTGGACCTCTCAGCTTCAGCCCATCTGTACTGGATACCTGGCAGACCTGATTTTGAAGTGCTGGTCTTTTTCCCCATTGAGATTGTTTTTGTTTTGCATATTTTAGCAATGCTAGTCCTACATTGTGCCCTTGTAGTGCATGCTATGGCCACATTACATTGCATTCACCGGTCCTGTACATGCTCTCACGTTACATTGGCACTAATTGTCCCTACAGAGCAGTAACCACCATGCCATCTTTTGGCCGCTTACACACTGCAGTTTGAAAAAGCTCAGTACAGGGTGGGGGGGGTTGTGGGTTACTGATCTAAATCCATTGTTTTCAATGTGCCTGTACACACAGGTGCATAAACAAGCGCATATTCTTGAGTAAAAGAAAAATCTGCATTTCCGGTTATCATTTTGCACCGGTATGCACAAATACATGCATATGAGCATAAATATTAATGAATTTTGCATAGGAATGTATTGTATGCACCAATGTGTGAATGCGCATACACAAGCAAATATGCGCAAAAATACCCACAATTATGAGCAAAACAAATGCTTGAAATTACATCCAGAAATGCTGATGCCCAAACATCAGTTGCAAATGCAAGAGGTCTTAGATACAGCCACCTCATTAACCTCAATTTACCGTATTCCCAATAATAACCTCTTCCATTGAACACCTAGCGTTTCTTGTATTGTGCTATCCCTAGCTTTAATACTACTCTTGCACCAGCCCTCATAACTATGGTAAAAAAGTGCTCTGAAAGAATGATCAAATAAATTCCAACATAGTACTGTATGCATAAACAGTGGTATTTATTGCATAAAGTTTAAACATGGTTGAACAGTCAAAGTTTAAAATAAATGGTAGTGAATGTTACCATTGACCTCAGAGTGGATAAGGGGGAAACAATCATCCGGGAGGCTTGGTTTGAACATCAATCACCATCCAAGGAAATAAAGGGGAGAAAATTCAGTTCCCAGAGGGAACTGAGCGTACTGGCTGCTGGCAAAGCCTGCCAGCTCCAGGTGGATGCCAGGGCTGAATGGTGGTCAGCAGGATGGATAGAAAGGCAACCTGTGTGATGTAAACGGCCCCAGAGGGAACAACCAAGCCGAGCAGGGTCGATATTCTCAGCGCGCCTATGCGTCTTCTGTGACGTCACTGTTGTGCCGGAGATAAAAAGGGAAAGGTGTCCTTAAGTCAGTTGTGCAAGCATCCACAAGTCTGTTGCTGTGACTTACATGTTTCGCGCTCATGAGCTTTGTCAAAGTCACCTGGTGACTTACAAACATGTAAGTCACGGCAACAGAATTGTGGACGCCTACACAACTGACTTCAGGACACCTTCCCCCTTCATCTCCGGCACAGCAGTGACGCCACAGAAGGCGCATAGGCACGCTGAGAATATCGACCCTGCTTGGCTTGGTTGTTCCCTCTGGGTCCATTTACATCACACAGGTTGCCTTTCTATCCATCCTGCTGACCACCATTCAGCCGTGGCATCCACCTGGAGCTGGCAGGCTTTTGCCAGCAGCCAGTACGCTCCCCCTCTGGGAACTGAATTTTCTCCCCTCTATTTCCTTGGATGGTGATTGATGTTCAAACCATCTCCAGGCAAGCCTCCCGGATGATTGTTTCCCCCTTATCCACTCTGAGGTCACTGGTAACGTTCACTACCATTTATTTTAAACTTTGACTGTTCAACCATTTTTTTACTTTATGGAATAAATAGCACTGTTTATGCATACAGTACTACGTTGGAATTTATTTGATCATTCTTTCAGAGCGCTGCATTTTGTGTTTTTTTCATTGACTGTCGCATCTCTTTCCATGCTGTGCTGGATGCACTGGGTCTGATCCACTTATTTGATTACTCCTCATCAGAGCACTTTACTTGGCCCCTAGACTCGCAACGCTCCAGGCGTTCTGTTTTTTTTCTCATAACTATGGTGCCTTCCAGTCCTGCACTCAATACTACATTCATACCTAATATATTATAACCTTTTGCAGCGAGCCCATATAAAGCCTCTTCCCCATTTTACAGCCCAGCACAGTCCTCCATGGCTCCCTTGTACCCATAAACAAAAAAGCAGAAAGTGCCACCATAACAAACGTGGAAGGAAAACAGGCTCGTCTTCAGTCTTCAGTAGCTGGCAGAGTTCGATGGAAAGCGACCGAGATCCTTGCAGATGGGAACCAGGAATTGGCTGTGTGGTGAAGGTGACATCCAGCTGGGATAGAATGCAAGGCTTGAGCACTGTCCACCAGCAGGAGCCGTAACCACGATGGAACGCAAGCCAGGGTTGCGGCCGGAACCAGCATCTCGGCCGCTTTCGAACCTCCAACGATTACTAAAGTCTGATATTGATCCTGTTTTCCTTCCACTTTTGTGAGTGCATTTTGTTTATATTTTTTAATTTGTTTTTAACAAAATTATACACTTAAATGGTGGCACCTTCTGCTTTTTTGTTTATTGTAGTGCACAGAGACCATCCAATACTTTGCTGGAAGAGCTGCTGCCATTGTTCAAGTGTTTTTCCCTAATTGGACTTATTTACCTTGGAAATGTATTATTCTTCTTTGCACCATTGAGCTTTTTTTTTTTTTTTTTCATTTTTCTTGCACCCATGCCTGTAGAAGCTCTGTTCTCATGGACACCGGTTCTAGTTCAACACTCAAGCTTTCTTTATCTGCATCTTATTACCCTTCACCACGTTCTTGCTGCCACTAATTCCATTCATAGTGCCCTGCAGATGTCCCATCAGTCTTCTTCCTGCTTGAGGGTGATTGACAGCTCCCATGGCCAGTCGTTGTTGTCCAGTTCCTTTAAGTGAAGCCCCCCTTTAATTTATTTTTTGTAGGGAGGTCCTCCCACACGCTAATGGAGTCTAATACTTAATTAAATGCTGATCCTAATAATAGCATCCCCCTACTGTAAGAATCAGCGGGAGGCAGATAAGGTCTATTAGTCTCCCTGTAGCAGCAATATGATGTAAGCTTTAAGTGTCAGTGAATGGGTTAATGCCATTATGTTCTTAGAACCACAGTGGGGGATGTGTGTGTGTAGAAAATGGCTATGCCACTCAGTACTAGGCTGTAGCAGCTGCTGACAAGAGGTTGCATAAGCTGCAGGAGTTCAATTAGTCATGGATGGCCATAGGCCAGTATGGCACGTGATAGGTTAATTGACATTCTCTGGCAAAAGAGAAATAGTATTTTGGTCAATGCTGGTGAGCTCCCCCCCCCCCCCCCCCAAGGGGACCCTTTTTGGATGGCGTTCTCCATAGCAGTTCAGCATAATCTGTCTGCATGACGCTACCGATCGCCCTCCAGCAGCTCTGTAGTAAACATCTATATTTCTGCATTAAATGTCTCAGCCGCAACAAGGTTTTCTGGCTGCCGATCAAATGCATTTCAGCAACAGGTTGTTTATTAAAGCTCTGCCTACCTGCCTAATGTTTATCTATAGAACACCTCCAGGAGATATCCTTAATAACTGCTGGGAAAAATCAAAAAATGCATACAATATATGTATACACAGTATATATAAATATTTATATATATATATATATATATATATATATATATATATATATATATATATATATATGTTTTTTTTTTCCCCTATTTATATTTGTAAACATTTGTAGTCTGAAATCTTTGCAATGTGCTGTCCCATTTACAATTGATGAGACTATATTGCATCATTTCTCATTTAGAACAATCATTTGGCACTAATTAAAATCTGCATGGTTGTGTGTAGGGATGCTGGTACATCGTTCGTCATATGGGTGACGATTGTCTTAGTACAGAGCTGCAGCAATGAATTCCAGCTATAGAAAGGAGTCATTGAGGAAGAAGGTCTCTCTGGTTTGCTGTGCATCAGCAGCTTTCTGAATGGAGAATGTTACATTGTAGCAGAATCTGTAGCCATGTGTCAGTTTATTCAATATGTTTCAAATCTGCAGGATGGAATGTGTTCAGAAAGGATTTTTTTTTCCTAGCTCTTGGCTGAAATGTGCTGCCTGTAGTGTTCCAGTGTCTATCTATACGCGCTTCAATAAATAATCAATTTATTTTATTAGATTGTAAGCTCTTCTGAGCAGGGCCCTCTTAATCCTCTTGTATGTTATTGTATTATAACTGTATTGTCTCCTTTTTATATTGTAAAGTGCTGTGTAAATGTCTTTTCCGATCGATCTTTTCCAATAGGAATAGTTAATCTATAGTTGACAGACTATTTGATCGAGATGCCACACATCGTGGATTTTGATTGATAGTAAAGTGCTTGCATGGGCTTCCTCCGGGTACCTTGGTTTCCTACCACACTCCAAAGACACGCTGGTAGGTTAAATGGCTCCTGTCTAAATTTTCCCTAGTCATAGGCGTGCGCAGGGGGTGTGCCTAGGCATACCCTAATCATTATGTGCGGTGCCGATTCCCCCTACTGCCCATGCCCCCCCCCCCCCCCCCCCCCCACACACACACACACACACACACACACACACACACTTGTTGGCCCCCCCACCCCACAGTGCTGCTGACTTCCCTCCTCTCCCCCTGGCTGCTGCTGGGGATGTTTCAGGATGGAGAGCAGGGAAAGGGGCTAATGAGTATGTAATTTACCGGCTCCTTCATTTTCTAAATGAACATACTCACTCACTGTGTCCATTCATGACTGAAGCATAGTAAACTGTGTTTGTGAATGCACAGAGCACTACCTATTCATTCACTGTCCTGTGCAGCTGAGGCTACAGAGGAAGGCATATGTGTTTGAGCTTTGGGGTACACACCCTAATGCAATAGGCTGCACACACCTATGGCCCTAGAATGTGTATGTATGAATGTGAGTTAAAGTGGTTGTAAAGACAAAAGGTTTTTTACCTTCATGCATTCACTGTGAATGTACAATATACAGTATCTCACAAAAATGAGTACACCCCTCACATTTTTGTAAATATTTTATTATATCTTTTCATGTGACAACACTAATGAAATGACACTTTGCTACAATGTAAAGTAGTGAGTGTACAGCTTGTATAACAGTGTAAATTTGCTGTCCCCTCAAAATAACTCAACACACAGCCATTAATGTCTAAACCACTGGCAACAAAAGTGAGTACACCCCTAAGTGAAAATGTCCAAATTGGGCCCAAAGTGTCAATATTTTGTGTGGCCTTCATTATCTTCCAGCACTGCCTTAACCCTCTTGGGCATGGAGTTCACAAGAGCTTCACAGGTTGCCACTGGAGTCCTCTTCCCCTCCTCCATGACGACATCACAGAGCTGGTGGATGTTAGAGACCTTGCGCTCCTCCACCTTCCCTTTGAGGATGTCCCACAGATTCTCAATAGGGTTTAGGTCTGGAGACGTGCTTGGCCAGTCCATCACCTTTACCCTCAGCTTCTTTAGCAAGGCAGTGGTCGTCTTGGAGGTGTGTTTGGGGTCGTTATCATGTTGGAATACTGCCCTGTGGTCCAGTCTCCGAAGGGAGGGGATCATGCTCTGCTTCAGTATGTCACAGTACATGTTGGCATTCATGGTTCCCTCAATGAACTGTAGCCCCCCAGTGCTGGCAGCACTCATGCAGCCCCAGACCGTGACACTCCCACCACCATGCTTGACTGTAGACAAGACACACTAGTCTTTGTACTCCTCACCTGGTTGCCGCCACACACTCTTGACAACATCTGAACCAAATAAGTTTATCTTGGTCTCATCAGACCACAGGACATGGTTCCAGTAATCCATGTCCTTAGTCTGCTTGTCTTCAGAAAACTGGTGCATCATCTTTAGAAGAGGTTTTCTTCTGGGACGACAGCCATGCAGACCAATTTGATGCAGCGTGCGGCGTATGGTCTGAGCACTGACAGGCTGACCCCCCCCACCCCTTCAACCTCTGCAGCAATGCTGGCTGCACTCATACGTCTATTTCCCAAAGACAACCTCTGGATATGCCGCTGAGCATGTGCACTCAACTTCTTTGGCCGACCATGACGAGGCCTGTTCTGAGTGAAACCTGTCCTGTTAAACCTCTGTATGGTGTTGGCCACCGTGCTGCAGCTCAGGTTCAGGGTCTCGGCAATCTTCTTATAGCCTAGGCCATCTTTATGTAGAGCAACAATTCTTTTTTTCAGATCCTCAGAGAGTTCTTTGCCATGGGGTACCATGTTGAACCTCCAGTGAGAGCTATAACACCAAATTTAACACACCTGCTCCCCATTCACACCTGAGACCTTGTAACACTAATGAATTGGGCCCAATTTGGTCATTTTCACTTAGGGGTGTACTCACTTTTGTTGTCAGCGGTTTAGACATTAACCACATAAAGACCAGCCGCCGCAGTTATACTGCAGAAGGTTGGCTCTCCTTAGCGAATTGCTGTCATGGTGCGTCGGCTGCTTAAGACCACTAGGGGGCATGTGTGCTCGATGCCGGAGCCAGTGCGTGTGGCCCTGATGTCCGCCGGCCACCTTCGATCGCTTCTGAGAGAGACTGAACGTAAATGTAAACAGACCGATCCCCGTTCTGTCAGGGGAGGATAGACTGATCGTCTGTTCCTAGTGATTAGGAACAGCGATCTGTCTCCTCCCCCAGTCACTACAGTGCCCCCACAGTTATAAACACCTCCTAGGGAACACATTTAACCCCTTGATCACCCCCTAGTGTTAACCCCTTCCCGGCCAGTTTCATTTATACAGTAAGCATTTTTATAGCACTGATCGCTGTGTAAATGTCAATGGTCCCAAAAAAGTGTCAAAAGTGTCCAATCTGTCCGCCGCAATGTCACAGTCCCACTAAAAATTGCTGATCACCGCCATTACTTGTAAAAAAAAATAATAATAATAATAAAAATGCCGTAAATCCAACCCCCTATTTTGTAGACGCTATAGCTTTTGCGCAAATCAAACAATATACGCCTATTGTGACATTTTTTTACCAAAAATATGTAGAAGAATACATATCGTCCTAAACTGATGAAGAAATTAGTTTTTTTACATATTTTTTGGGATATTCATTATAGTAAAAAGTAAAAAAAAATATATTTTTTTCAAAATTGTCGCTCTTTTTTTGTTTATAGCGCTAAAAATAAAAAACGCAGAGGTGATCAAATACCACCAAAAGGAAGCTCTATTTGTGGGAAAAAAGGAAATACATTTTGTTCGGGTACAAAGTCGCACGACCACGCACAGTTAAAGTGACGCAGTGCCTTATCGCAAAAAATTGCCTGGTCATTAAGGGGGCAAATCCTTCTGGTCCTAAAGGGCTCATGCACACAGGACGCTTTAAAAACGCCAGCGCTAAAAACTTAAATTTTTTCATGTTAGGCTGCGTTTTTACATTAGCGTTATTGCGCATTTTCCTGTGTTTTGTGCGTTAGCGTTTTTTTTTTTGGGTGTTATTCATTAAAAACACTCCCTATAGTGTAAAAACTCCTAAAAAGTGTCAAACGCGGCTTTTTAGTTTTTACAGCTCGTTTTTACTGCTCCTAGAAGCACAGGCTGAGGTTTTTTGTTTTTTTTACTGCCCCTAAACGCTTATGCCTCCAAACGCCTTTGACAGTTTATGCGTGCAGAACACATAGGCTACCATGGAGGGGCTTTTAGAGCCAGTTAAAAAAAAACGTCAAAGGCCCCTAACAGCAGCTGTAAAAACATCCTGTGTGCATGAGCCCTAAGTGGTTAATCGTTTCGAAGGGGAGATGTGGCTATTCAATTGTTTTCAAATTTAAACTTTTTGATTTTTCAACCAAAACAATTAGTGAATGACTGAAGTAAACCCTAACTGAAAGACGTTTAGTGGAAAGCAGTGTGCATCATAAACATTTGCTGTTTTTATTTTATTTATAAAAACATATTGCCATACAAAAATAAAATAAATATGTTTATAAATAGTTGTATTTTAAAAAAATATATTATAATAAATATGTATCAATAAAATATAAATAAAATCTTTATTATTAAATAAAATAAATATGATTTATTATTGCAGAATAAAATGTACAATGACATTTCGAATATTAATATTATTATACAGAATTTTCTATACCACCAACGGTTTGCAGAGCGCGTCACAAAATAAAAGGGACACTATAGAGTTACAAAAGAATTCAGTACAAGAGGGTTCAGAGGGCCCTGCTCCTTAGAGCTTACAATCTATAAAGGAAAGGTCAAGTGATACAAATTTTACATTTACAATAAGCATGTTAATAAAGCCTATATAAGGTTTTAGTGATTGGGTACATCTACTTTAGCATTGTTGATATAATATCGCTAACATTTCCTACCAGCATCCTCTGTTCTTTGACTGCTTTGATAAAAATCAGCCACAGAATGATCACACAAGAGGAACATATAAAATCTTGTTTTATTTTTTTTTCTCCTGAGATTAGTGTGATTTTACGCTGGGAACACACTGGCTTCAATCATATCTGCTCACATAGGTGTGCACAGCCTATTGCATTAGGGTGTGCCCCTCAAATGTATTAAAACATGGATGGTGTCAGTAGAGCAGTGAACTTGTCATTAGGGCAGTGGACGGTGTCAGCAGTTTTTTTATTTTTATTATTTCATTTTTTTAATGATTTTTTACAATTGTTTTAGGAGCCTCGTTGGGGGCTTTGGTGAAATATCTGCAGGGGGAATCTTCAATGCACAGAGTGATTAGGGTGTGCCCAGACACATTTGGCACACCCCCTGCCCACGCCTATGTCTGCTCATTATAAATCTTTATTCTGCATTTTTTCTTAGACAATCACATTTCTTGAAGACTTCTGCCGAGAATAATTTTCCAAAGGTTGGGAAATATTTACAGCAGATAGGCTCGGTTCACACTGCTGCGACATGGAATCTGACTTGAGACCCCAAGTCACATGACATGCCAAATTCAATGTTTCCCTATGAGAGTGGCCTTAACTGATACTACACAAGTCGCTTCGACTTCAAGGGAAACTTCAGTCATTTTTTTCATCTTTCCATCTATTAAATCTTCTGCCCTTGTTGTTGTTTTAACTTTGGATAGTAAAACATTTTTTTTCTGCCGGTAAATACCTTATACAGCCCACTTCCTGTTTCTTGTCTAGTACTAAGCCTAGGCTTTTGACATCATGCACAGCTCTCTCTCTCTCACTTTCCTGAGAGTTTGCCAGGGAGAGAGGGGGGATGAGTCATAAGAGGGCCAATGAGAGCTGCAGAGCTGGAGGAGTGCGTCTGTGTGTCTGTGTAAATCCAGGAAGTGAACAGGCAGCAGCTTCAGCTGCCCACAGTTAAAATGGATGCAGCCAGGCTCAGTGGAGGGAGATTTCTGCAGCATATTTGGCAAGTACAGAATCACAGTATATAGAAAATAATACGCAAAGTGGTTGGAGGGAAGCTTCAGAATGGCAAAGATGTTTTTATTACAAATTATGTAAGCAGACTGCAGTTCCTCTTTTAGAAATTATTTCTGCACTACTTTGGACCGACTTGGGTGTGATTTCAGCCCTTGTACAGGCTCTTAAAGTGGAGTTCCACCCCCCCCCCCCAAAAAAAAAAATTAGTACTTTTAATTAGTGTTAAAAAAAAAATTTGGAGGAATTTTTTTTTTACTCACTTCTAAATGCCTGTTGCTAGGGGGTCCCTCGTAGTCTGCCTCCTTCGGTGCCTGGGCTCCTGACGTCACTTCCCTCGGCGCAGGAAGGGAGATTGCCTCTCCCCCTCCCTCTTGTCAATCATCTGGGACACGTGACCAGTCCCAGATGATTGCGGGGCCAGTGACGGCGAGAGGCGCGGCTCACGCATGCACAGTGGGTGCCTGGCTGTGAAGCCACAGCCGGGCGCCCACAGTTAAAATGCCGGCGCCGCCGAGCAGAGGAGGGGACAAGCGGGGCTTCCTTCCCCCGCATCTCTGGACCCTGGAACAGGTAAGTGTCCGATTAAAAGTCAGCAGCTGCAGTATTTGTAGCTGCTGACTTTTAATTTTTTTTTTTAAATGGGAACACCACTTTAAATAGCATCAAAGTCAGAGGAAGTCGCAGGGCAAAGTCGTACGACTTTTCCGTCACAGCAGTGTGAACCGAGCCGTAAAGGGGAAAGATTAGAACCCCTGTTCAGTTTTTATTGCTGCCTGGATTATAAAATAATCTTAAATCTCAGCAGATCAGGAAGTGTGGACATATCTTCCAATGTGGACACTGGTTCTGGTGACACCTGTCTAAAGCTGGCTATATACAGCCAGCAAATTTTGCCCACTTTTTTTGATGAGCCAACCAAATGACCCTGCCAGCCACCTCCCACCTATCACCATCATTGAATTATCAAAGGAGCTGGGTGGGAACGCTCGTCCCCGCTACGCGATATGTGTATGGGGTCTCAAGTTTTGGGCTATTCATGGACTTTAAATCAATAAGGCTGTATGTTATGTACAGTGCCATGTCCCATCCATTTTGATTTGTGTTAGTTTAGGTAACAGTGTCAGTTCTCCGCTGTAAACAGCACAGCCTTGGATTCAGCAACAGCGTCTGTTTTCATACCCCAGATTGGGGCGTTATTATGCAAATGAGACGCCTTCAGGGAGAACCTTATATGTGCAGCTGAATCCATTCAAGCGAGAAGCTGGCTATATGCGATGATGACCTCCTTTACATAGAGCCAGGCTGAACTTTACTGCATGAACCTCCCAGAGGGGTAAAGGCCAGATCATTCCGCTCTGTTACGTATTGCCATAGCTGCTGTACTAGAAATCTTCCAAGGTCTTATTAAAAAAAAAAAAAAGAAGAACCCTGCCAAGAGCGTTTTTATGTCTGCATGTCTCTCTCCTCCCCTACATCATGGGTCCAGTTTACATAGAGCCTTACTGGACAATTATAATCATGGGAACTCGTTCTTTTCATGTCTGAGACCTATTCTATCTATAAGATGGTGTGCAGGGGGTGATGGGTGTGCAGGGGGTGACGGGTGGGTGACGGGTGTGCAGGGGGTGACGGGTGTGCAGGGGGTGACGGGTGTGCAGAGGGTGACGGGTGTGCAGGGGGTGACGGGTGTGCAGGGGGTGACGGGTGTGCATTGTGAAGGATTATAGATAGTTACAATTTGAACTATTGAAACTAAAGCATATTTTTCAGACTTGTACATAACATCTTATTATTTTTAGGTTGCATTCACATCTATGCAATGCGACCTTGTATGTGCAATGATGTGCATTTTTATCTGCTTTGCATTCGGGTGAACTGCCCAACACACATCTCACAGTAAAGATTTGCATGCACTTTTTTTTGTAACCACTTCAGCTCCGGAAGGTTTTAACCTCCCTTAATGACCAGGCCATTTTTTGCGATAAGGCACTGTGTCGCTTAAACTGACAATTGCGCAGTCGTGCGATGTTGTACCCAAACAAAATTTATGTCTTTTTTTTCCCCACAAATAGAGCCTTCTTTTGGTGGTATTTGATCACTTGTGGTTTTAATGCTTTGCTCTATAAACAAAAAAAGGCCGACAATTTTGAAAAAAATAAATATATTTTTTACTTTTTGCTATAATGAATATCCCAAAAAAATATGTAAAATTGCAAAATGAAGATTTTTTTTTTTTTTTTACAAAATTGTCATATTATCAGGTTATTTCTCACACACAGCATATGCATACACCAAATTACACCCCAAAATACATTCTGCTACTCTTCCCGTGTATGGCGATACCACACGTGTGAGACTTTTACACAGCTTGGCCACATACAAAGGCCCAACATTGAAGTAGCACCTTCAGGCGTTCTACGAGCATAAATGACACATCTCAATTCTCAACCACCTATTACACTTTTGAAGGCCCTGGAACACCAGGACAATGGAATTGTTCACAAAATGACCCCATTTTGGAAAGCAAACACCCCAACGTATAATCTATGAGGCATAGTGAGTCTTTTGAATGGTTAATTTTTTTCCAGAAGTTTTGGAAAATGTGGGAAAAAAATGAAAACGCATTTTTTTTTTACACAAAGTTGTCAATTTATAAGATATTTCTAACACATAGCATGTATATAGCAAAAATTACACCCCAAAATACATTCTGTTACTCTTCCCGAGTATGGCGATACCACATGTGTGAGACATTTACACAGCCTGGCCACATACAGAGGCCCAACATTGAAGTAGTACCTTCAGGCGTTCAAGGAGCATAAATTATGCATCTCATTTCATTCCTACCTATGACACTTTTGAAGGTCCTTGAGCATCAGCCCAGTGGACTTACCCACAAAATGACCCCATTTTGGAAAGCAAACACCCCAACATATATTCTATGAGGCATGGGCTGCAAATAGGTACTCGGGTACTCTGATGGGCTGCAGACAGGTACTCGGGTACTCAGATGGGCTGGTGACAGGAACTCGGTTACTCTGATGGGCTGGTGACAGGTACTCGGTTACTCTGATGGGCTGGTGACAGGTACTCCGGTACTCTGATGGGCTACAGATAGGTACTCGGGTACTCTGATGGGCTGGTGATTGGTATTCGGGTACTCTGAAGGGCGGTGACAGGTACTCAGGTACTCATATGGGCTGTGACAGGTACTCAGGTACTCCTATGGACTGTGACTAGTACTCAGGTACTCGAGTACTCATATGGACTGTGACAGGTACTCAGGTACTCCTATGGACTGTGACTAGTACTCAGGTACTCGAGTACTCATATGGACTGTGACAGGTACTCAGGTACTCATATGGACTGTGACAGATACTCAGGTACTCAGATGGACTGTGACAGGTACTCATATGGACTGACAGGTATTAATATGAACTGACAGGTACTCAGGTACTCATATGGACTGTGACAGGTACTCAGGTACTCATTTGGACTGTGACAGGTACTCAGGTACTTTGATGGGTGGTGACAGGTCCTCTTTATTGGGGGGGGCAATCAGTGTGATTGGTGTACACTGTAAGCGGTAACAAGATGTTACCGCAATCTCCTCCTCACACACGATCGGTGTGTGAGGAAGAGGACCCGGTAACATCTCGTTACCGCGGTTTGTTGACACTTAGTGATCGGCTGTGAAAGGATCACAGCCGATCACGTGGTAAACAGCCGCCGGCCAATGGCTGTTTACCAGCGTCGGTGACGAGCAGTGTTCCTGGGAACACGCCGCCACTGACGTGCACGCGAAGCGCGCTCGAGACTTCATCACGGCCAATCACAGGGTAAACAGCCGTACCCAATGGCTGTTCACCCCCCTCGGTGCCGAGCGGTCTTTGACATGCTGCCACCGAAGGAACAGGGATGCGCGCACACGATCGCGCGCATTCCCTGTTTAAATGGAGGGACATCATATGACACTCTCCCAGAATGAGAGCCGCGCCGCCTAGCTGTCATATGACAGCCGGCGGGCGGCTGTCGGTTAAAGTGGTAATAAAGTTTCATTTTTTTTTTCTCTTTCTTTCAAATAATAAGCATGTTATACTCACCTGCTCTGAGCAGTTTTTTTGCACAGAGCAGCTCCAATCCTCTTTTTTTTCGGGTCCCCCCCCCAGCGCTCCTGGTTCCTTACCCTCAAGCAGTGCCCCCAGAGAGCCACTTGCCCTGGAGGCACCACTGCGTGCTCGCTCCCAACACAAATGTGTCCATAAGACACACAGAGCCGCGGCTGACCCCTGGCTCACTGGCTGTGATTGACAGTAGTTGGAGCCAATGGGCGCCTGCTGCTGTCTCAGCCAATGAGAAGGGAGAGTCCTGTGACAGCCGACTGTGAACATCATGGATCAGAGGGGGCTCAGGTAAGGATCGGGGGTGGGTTGAGGGGGGCTGCTGCACACTGCTGACAGTTTTTTACCTTTGTGCATTCAATACATGAAGGTAAAGAACCTTCAGCCTATAAAACCACTCTAACTACTTGCCGACCACCCGCCGCAGATGTACTGCGGCAAGGTGGCTCGGCTGCGCAAATCGCCATACTGATTAGTGCACTGGCAATCGTGGGTGTGCACGCTCCGATTGGCCAGCGGGGGAGCCAATCAGCGGGCAGATCTCTGTTCTGTCAGGGGATGACATTGGGGATGTTTCCCCAATCATAGAGTCCACAAACAGGGAACACATTTAACCCCTTGATCGCCCCTGATGTTAACCCCTTCCCTGCCAGTGTCATCAGTACAATGTCAGTGCATATTTTTAGCACTGATTACTGTAATACATAATGTCACTGGTTCCCAAAAAAGTGTAAAAAATATCAGTTAGGTGTCCGATCTGTCCACCGCAATGTCGTAGTCCCGCAAAAAAATGTTTTTTTATAATTTTTTTGGATATGTATTTTAGCAGAAAGTAAAAAAATACTGTTTTTTTTTTTTTTTTTAATTGTCGCTCTTTTTTTGTTTATAGTGCAAAAAATAAAAAAACGCAGTGGTGATCAAATCGCAATTGTCAGTTAAAGTAATGCAGTGCCGTATCGCAAAAAATGGCCTGGTCATTAACGTGGTGATTCCTTCCTGGGCTGAATTGGATAATATCACTTTAACTGCAGAATAGAAAAATAAGGTCATGTGAGGTTGTGTGATAATCTACTCCCCGTGCTGCATGCTGTATTTTCTCCTGCATGCTCATATGCCAGTGTAGCCGGGTCCCTAGAGGCCTAATGGTGACCTCCAGAGTTAGGGACAGCTGACATCCTTCTGTGTATTGTGGGTTACTAGGCATGGTGTGTGCAATGCAAGGTAGATTCATGGGCGCCAGACACTTCTTGAATGCAAAGAGATTTATTGTCTCTTAAACAGAACTGTGGGATAGAAGTTTTAAGGCCAGGACACTCTTAAGTGGTTGCAATCTTAATTGGCAGACTCTGAGACTTCTATAGGTAGACAGCCATGCAGGGAAAGGCACCCAGCAAGATACTACATCTGCATGTGTAGCATCGCTGTCTCCTCTTGTAGATCTTCACTCAACTGAGCTCCCAGTCTCTCTCACTAGACTTGCTGATCCACTGCCACTGGATCCCCTGAGCTCTTCCAACCTTCTCACTTAGTATCTTCCTCAAGCATCACCCCCGTGTCCCTGCTGGGTCCCTAGCTTCACAGATACTCCTCAAGCGTCACTCCACTGGCCTGCTCACAAGACTGCTCTGCAAGCATCACCTCCGCTGTCTGGGTCCCTGGCTTGACATTTTGTTGAAGTTTCACCAACTCTTTGCCATCCCCGGTTGGTGAGAATACTGCTCTGGTACTTGCTTCAGCTACTCACTGTGGTCCCCGGTAACAAGGTGGATGGTCCCTTAGTGGTGACAGATTCCCTTCTACCTCCGACCACGACGAGGTTCTCTGGCCGGCAGAACCGTCACTTCTGGTTGAACTGCAAGCCGGTGTCCCAACCCTACGCTGCTCTCTTGCTCCTGGAGAGGCCCTCAGACAGAATAGCAGCCAGATGTGCCCGGGATAGGCCTTAGGCTCTGGCCTAGCAGCCCGGGGTAGCACAACACACGTCCACCCAGACAGCCATCCAGGTGGCACAGAACCCCGATCACCTGACCTCATTCAAATAAATAGGCACTCCCAGCAGGCCAAGGGACCCAAGATCATCCCTGCCCATTGGCTGAGATACCCCATCTATTCCTAATCTGTCCTTGCAATGCCCTTGTCTTATCTAATGTCACCAGATACCCGACCATCTAGTGACAGAAGAGAGAAAAGTGCAGCAATTCCAGAATAAGGGTGGAATCAATTGATCTCCTATCAATTGGCCAAGGTGACTATACCTGGCAGGTAAATTTACTAGCAACCCTGCCTAAACATCGGGGTGCTACCACCAGTAAAGGACGTAAAAGCTGGTGGCAGGAACCACTGTGTGTGGCAGGGGAACATTTTTCCGAACTGGAAAAAAATTTCCAACTGGAAGGGTTAAATACTTGCAGCAGGGGACCGGGGAAGTGTCAATGTTTCAAGACAAAGGTCACTGAAAATGTAAGTATAAATGATCCTCCTTTTTGGGTTCCCCTTTTTTTTAATAAGTAACCTTGTGGTGACAAGATCACATTAAAGGGCAACTCTTAAGCCACGTACACACGAGCGGAATGTCCAACAGAAAAAGTCCGACGGAAGCTTTTCATTGTATATTCTGATCATGTGTAGGCCTCATCTGACTTTTTTTTCGAAAATTCTGACGGACCTAGAAATAGAACATGTTCTAAATATTTCTGACGGAACCAATTCCTATCGGGAAAACCGATCATCTGTATGCTGTTCCGACGGACCAAAAACGACGCATGCTCTGAAGCAAGTACGAGACGGAAGCTATTGGCTACTGGCTATTGAACTTCCTTTTTCTAGTCCCGTCGTACGTGTTGTACGTCACCGCGTTCTGGACGGTCGGGCTTTGGTCAGACTTTGGTTTGACCTTGTGTAGGCAAGACCGCTAGAATGGAATTCTGTTGGAGTTCCGTCGGAGAAACCTTCGGTGTTTATTCCAACGGCAAAACCGGTCATGTGTTCGCGGCATAAGGCCCATTCACACCTCTGTGTTCCTGTTCATGTTTCCTGCACCCCAGATGTTTGTGTGCTCCACTTGGCTTAATGAGGACATTTGTAAAATGAGGATAATTTGACCAAAGGCACTGCTGATGTCAGCCGCTGAGCCAGTTGTGGCAGCCAGAACAATAGGGCATAGATAATTGGAATAATTATAGAGTGCGGATGTTCATCAGCGAAGTTACAAATAGCATGGAGGTTTTGATGCTGTATGTGCCTATGCGAGGGTGATGGGAAAAGTAAAGATAGCACAAAAATAAACTGATCCCGGCCATCATTCAGTTTTATTTCCTTAACGCAGTGCAGCGTGAATTATCTTCCTAGGAAGCTAGTGAGATTATGACGGCGATGGGAAAATGGATTAGTGTGTGGTTTATATATAGGGATCTTCTCTGTCCTTGTAAATTATAGGGGGCAGAAGGTTTTTTTTTTTTTTTTTGAGTCAATCACACCTACTGTATGTGTTTTATTGCACATCAGTGCATGCACATAGGTTAGCCATTGTATAAATGGGCTAGATCACGTCTTTGCAAGGGGTGGGCAGGAGGGGCAGCTGCCCTGGGCACCATGGGGATTGGGGGGGGGGGTTCTGCTAAAATGGGTGATTAGGAGGAGGGGATTTGAGCTGGGAGGGGGATTTGTACTGGAAGAGGGGAATTTGGAAGGAGAATTTTGGTTTGCAAAGGGAATTTATGCTTAGGGTGGGTCATTACATATGAAGATTAGTGCTCACATTTTTTTGGGGAGGAGGGAGAGGATTTTTGCTGACACAGAACGCTCATATATTTGTGATGTATGATCTTTGTGATGCCTTGACATGCCTTGGATTTTTACAGATTCATCCACGTGCAATATAGGGCCAATTGATGATGATGGCAACGCATGAAAGTGCTTAATTATTTAACCGCTTGCCGACCAGCCACTGCACTTGTACTGCGGCAACATTGCTCGGCTGCCTGAATCGCCGTCATGTTACATCGCTTCTTTGTGTGGCCACTAGGGGCATGCATGCGCCAGCTGCTCGCCCTCCCGGGCCGATGCGAGTGCCCGGCGGTTGCGATGTCCGCCGGGCTGCCGCAATCGCTCGTGACACGGCGAGAAACCGGGATCTCTGTGTTTAAACACAGAGATCCCGGTTCTCTGAGGGGAGAAGAGACAGATCGTGTGTTCATACAAAATATGAACACCAATCTATCTCTTCCCCTGGCAAGTCCCATCCCCCTTCAGTTAGAACACACACTAGGGAACGCAGTTAACCCCTTGATCGCCCCCTAGTGCTAACCCCTTCACTGCCAGTGACATTTTTATAGTAATCAATGCATTTTTATAGCACTGATCGCTATAAATGCCAGTGGTCTCAAAGATGTGTAAAAATTGTCCGATGTGTCCGCCATATTGTCGCAGTCATGATAAAAATCGCAGATCGCCGCCATTACTAGTAAAAAAAAAAATAAAAAAGCTATAAATCTATCCCCCATTTTGTAGACGCTATAACTTTTGCGCAAAGCAATCAGTATACGCTTATTGCGATTTTTATTGTCAAAAATATGTAGAAGAATACCTATCGGCTTAAACTGGGAAAAAATTTGCTTTTTTTAAAAAAAAATGGGGATATTTATTATAGCAAAAAGTACAAAATAATGCGTTTTTTTCAAAATTGACGCTCTTTTTTTTGTTTATAGCGCAAAAAAAAAAAAACCGCAGAGATGATCAAATACCGGCAAAATAAACCTCTATTTGTGGGGAAAAAAAGGACGTCGATTTTGTTTGGGTACAACGTCGCACGACCGCGCAATTGTCAGTTAAAACGACGCAGCGCCGGATCACAAAAAATGGTCTGTCATTCAGCAGCCAAATCTTCTGGGGCTGAAGCAGTAAAAAAAAGGAAATGCTTGATTATTAATAACTCCCATAAAAAAATTAATTCAACAGCTTACAGAAAGGTGTGATTCCAGCCTAAGGGATTTTGTTCCTTCTTAACTTGATAGCATCTGATAGCTGTAGATTTGTCATCTACAAAGTCATGCTGCAAGCCTGGATGTCTTTTGTTTTTCCCACACTGTTCAGACTGCAGTGTGTGAAAATCCCAGGAGGTCAGCAGTTTCTGAGATGCTGCAAACATTCCCTCCAGCACCCAGTGTCTCTTAAAGCTGAATTTTGGGGAATTAAAAAAAAAAAAAAACTCTTGTAGTAGGCCTCTCCCTGCACTGCAAGGGTTAAATGCTTGTTAATTCTAGGGGTAGAGCAGTGTTTCCTAATTTCATTCCTTAAATACCCCCAACAAGCCATGATTTCCCTTAGGCCTTATTCACACGGGCGTACCCATCCGTACACCTGAGCGAGATGCACGTGTTTTTCATGCATCCGCGTGCAGGCAGTCCCATTCATGTCTATTGTAATACAGCAGTTGTATGGACAGAGCCGCTGGTTACAATTTAATAGCTGTGCAGGTGAGTGGCCCCCGGTCCCACCCTGTCTGCATTCAGGGCCACGCACCCACATGGCTGTCAAATTGGGACCAGCTGACTATGTCTGTACAGCAGTGGCGGCCCCTCATCGCCCCCCTAATCCGTGCACCCAGCCCCTAATCTACATGCAGGGTGCTAGACGCATGGATTTCAATGAGGGGGGAGGTTCCAAGCACATGATTAGAGCCTGAGGCTCTAATTGGCTTCAAAAAAGGGTGGGCTCGGGGAGCAGAGCACTGCGTCCCAAGCCCACCCAGTTGTGTGACATTAGCGAATTAATATTCGCTAATGTCTTCCTGTTTCTCCTCCCGGCCAATCAGGAAGTGATTGGCCGGGAGGAGAAGTGACCGCCGGGACTTGGGAGGAGATGCAGGGGGGAAGCCGCCGAAGCCGCGACCTGGATGGGGTAAGTGCGGGGCTGGCAGGGGACCTGGCGGGCGATGGGCGAGTGACGGTGGGAAGCGGCGATCGATTGAGCGAACGCTGGGGGTAGAGTGTCTGGCTGGCCGCGGGGGCTGCTGCCCCCCCCCCCCCCCCGAACAAAATTGAGCACCAGCCTCCACTGCTGTACAGTCTCCATGTCCCCAAATAACATAAATGGGACTGCCTGCTCACTGGTGTACGGACACCTGTACATCCCATACCGGTGAAGACAACCCATCGCACAGGTGTATGGATCGGTATGTGATTGTGAATGAGGCTTTAGATAAAGGAGCTGTCATGAATACCAAGCCATTAACATTAATTTAAAGCAATTGTAATGGTTATTTTTTTTCTTAAAATAATTAAGATGTAATATTTACCTGCTCTGTGCAATGATTTTGCACAGAGCAGCCCCGAACCTTGTCTTCTAGGGTCCCCCGCCTCAGCTTCTCCTCCCTCCTGAACACCTCCATAGCAAGCCACTTGCTATGAGGGCACTCAGTAGGGCTCGATTTCCCAGCCAGGTTGTGTGTATCTACCCCAGGCATTAACTCAATCGATCAACGCTTCCCCCTCATCGCTCGATTGCCGAATCGCTCGCCCATCGCCCGCCAGCCCCCCCGCCAGCCTGCACTAACCCCATCCAGGTTGCGGCTTCAGTGGCTTCCTCATTCTGGCAGACAATCTGCATCTTGTGTGACTAGTCCCCGAAGCCTCTTCTCTTTGGTGCTCTGGCCGGTGGTCACACTCTGACATCATCACATACAATGCAGTGCCAACAGTCCTGCGTTGTATGTGAGAACATCCAGGACTCGCTCAGAGGAGAGTACCAGAAGCCTGCTAGAACAAAGAAATAGGTCAGTATTACAGCTTTGTTTATGATGAAGCCATATTGACGAAACGCATTGGACAAGACTAGACAAGGTGACATGATGATGTTCCCCTTGGAGACTGGCCCAGGGTGTTCAAGTTGACAAGCAGGGAGCAAGGTTTGTGCTTTGAGCAGACACACTGTTAATTCATAGCGCTGTGTGCTCTTTATAAATGTGAGCAAAGGTTTGTGGATGATTTTATGAATGGGCCTGCCTGCACATGGATGCATGGAACACCTGTGCATCCAAAGATGGCCTTTCACACGCTTAAGTACACCCAAGTGAATGAGGCCGACTGATTTTTATTTATTTTTTTACAATAAAAGTAATGCTCTATTAGATTGCTTCTTTGTATTGTATCTCTGCATTGATGAACATTAGTGGAGGGAGATGTGCCCACAGTGGGATTGCCCTGGATTCAGAATGCATTAGTTGCCATATGACCTTTAAAATCCGAGGTCCAACGTATTGGTAAGTGCGTCTTTCTGATGGCGGTGGAGGATTGTCACAAAGGGGGTTTCCATTTGGTGTGATTCACTTCGGTGGATGAAGATTTGTGGTGAGGGTTTCATTTCACAATGAAAAGTCACATGAATTACTTCGGAACTTGGGATTCTGACTTTTATTGTACACATTTGGTATTCACATGCACTGGTCTATATATGATATTTATATATTTAGTTCTGCTTATAAGTAGATATTGTCATTTAAATACCGAGTGTGGCTGCCTTAATTTTATTCACCTACACTATATTGTCAGAAGTATTGGGACACCTGCCTTTACACGTACATGGACTTTAATGGCATCCCAGTCTTAGTCCGTAGGGTTCAATATTGAGTTGGCCCACCCTTTGCAGCTACAACAGCTTCAGCTCTTCTGGGAAGGCCGTCCACAAGGTTTAGGAGTGTGTCTATGGGAATGTTTGACCATTCTTCCAGAAGCGCATTTGTGAGGTCAGGGACTGATGTGGACGAGAAGGCCTGGCTCACAGTCTCCACTCGAATTCATCCCAAAGGTGTTCTATCGGGTTAAGGTCAGGACTCTGTGCAGGCCAGTCAAGTTTCCCCACCCCGAACTCGCTCATGTATGTCTTTATGGACCTTGCTTTGTGCACTGGTGCGCAGTCATGTTGGAACAGGAAAGGGCCATCCCCAAACTGTTCCCACAAAGTTGAGAGCATGAAATTGCCCAAAATGTCTTGGTATGCTGACGCCTTAAGAGTTCTCTTCACTGGAACTAAGTGCCAAAGCCCAACCCCTGAAAAACAACCCAACACCATAATCCCCCCTCCACCAAATGATTTGGGCCTGTGTAAATGCACTAAAAATGTGCAATCTAATAGAGGTCTATGGGAAACTGGGGGGCACCCATGCTGCAGCCATACCACAGTGCGGCAGTGTGAAGCCGCCCTAAGAGGAACACATTGTGTATTGTACAAATATTTGCAGGCCTAAAAAACTGAGTCTCCCCCTTTCATCAGGGTTACATAGTTACATAGTAGATGAAGTTGAAAAAAGACACAAGTCCATCAAGTCCAACATATGTGTGTGATTATGTGTCAGTATTACATTGTATATCCCTGTATGTTGTGGTCGTTCAGGTGCTTTTTCAATAGTTTCTTGAAGCTATCAATGCCCCCCACTGAGACCACCGCCTGTGGAAGGGAATTCCACATCCTTACCGCTCTTACAGTAAAGAACCCTCTACGTAGTTTAAGGTTAAACCTCTTTTCTTCTAATCTTAATGAGTGGCCGCGAGTCTTGTTAAACGCCCTTCTGTGAAAAAGTTTTATCCCTATTGTGGGGTCACCAGTACGGTATTTGTATATTGAAATCATATCCCCTCTCAAGCGTCTCTTCTCCAGAGAGAATAAGTTCAGTGCAGACCCTTTATTAGCTTTGTTGCCCTTCTTTGTACTCGCTCCATTTCCAGTACATCCTTCCTGAGGACTGGTGCCCAGAACTGGATAGCATACTCTAGGTGCGGCCGGACCAGAGTCTTGTACAGCAGAATTATCATTTTATCTCTGGAGTTGATCCCCTTTTTAATGGATGCCAATATTCTGTTTGCTTTGTTAGCAGCAGCTTGGCATTGCATGCCATTGCTGAGCCTATCATCTACTAGGACCCCCAGGTCCTTTTCTATCCTAGATTCCCCCAGAGGTTCTCCCCCCAGTGTAAAGATTGCATTCATATTTTTGCCACCCAAATGCATTATTTTAAATTTTTCTACATTGAACCTCATCTGTCATGTAGTTGTCCACCCCATTAATTTGTTCAGATCTTCTTGCAAGGTTTCCACATCCTGTGGAGAAGTTATTGCCCTGCTTAGCTTAGTATCGAACAAATTAAACAGGATTGGTCCCAGCACAGAACCCTGGGGAACCCCACTACCCACCCCTGACCATTCCGAGTACTCCCCATTTATCACCACCCTCTGAACTCGCCCTTGTAGCCAGTTTTCAATCCATGTACTCACCCTATGGTCCATGCCAACTGACCTTATTTTGTACAGTAAATGTTTATGGGGAACTGTGTCAAATGCTTTTGCAAAATCCAGATACACCACGTCTACGGGCCTTCCTTTATCTAGATGGCAACTCACCTCCTTGTAGAAGGTTAATAGATTGGTTTGGCAAGAATTATTCTTCATGTTGAACGAATCCATGTTGATTACTGCTAATGATAACGTTCTCATTACTAAAATCTTGTATATAGTCCCTTATCATCCCCTCCAGGAGCTTGCATACTATTGATGTTAGGCTAACTGGTCTGTAATTCCCAGGGATGTATTTTGGGCCATTTTTAAATATTGGTGCTACATTGGCTTTTCTCCAATCAGCTGGTACCATTCCAGTCAGTAGACTGTCAGTAAAAATTAGGAACAATGGTCTGGCAATTACTTGACTGAGTTCCCTAAGTACCCTCGGGTGCTACCAATCTGGTCCCGGTGATTTATTAATGTTAAGTTTCCCAAGTCTAATTTTAATTCTGTCCTCTGTTAACCATGGAGGTGCTTCCTGAGTTGTGTCATGAGGATAAACACTGCAGTTTTGGTTACTGAAGCCCCCCGATTCCCTCGTGAAGACTGAGGAGAAGAATAAATTCAATACTTTCGCCCCTTACATCAGGTTCCCCTTCAGTGTCCTTCTTACATTAGGTTCCCCATCAGAGTCCTTCTTACATTAGGTTCCCCATCAGAGTCCTTCTTACATTAGGTTCCCCATCAGAGTCCTTCTTACATTAGGTTCCCCATCAGAGTCTTTCTTACATTAGGTTCCCCATCAGAGTCCTTCTTACATTAGGTTCCCCATCAGAGTTCTTCTTACATTAGAGTCCCCATCAAAGGCCTCATTATATCAGGTTCCCCCCTACTTCAGAGTCCCCATCAGTGAAGCCACAGCCAGGCACAGTTAAAATGTCAGCGCCTCGGAGAGGAGGGGGAGAGAAGCGGGGCTTTGTGAGCTCACATCGCTGGACCATCGGACAGGTGAGTGACAGGTGAAAGTCTGATTATTAAAAGTCAGCAGCTACACTTTTCGTAGCTGCTGACTTTTAAATGGGTGGATCTCCGCTTTGATACAATAATTTTTCTAACTGCAAGCGGTGTAAGTACCTGAATTTGACCTGATATCAGCCTTGTGCAATCCCTGTACAGCAGAGCTCAGATTGGAAGAGGGAGAAAAAGCGCAAGTAGTTATTTGGTTGTGCTGCAATGCTCATGTGCTAACAAATGAAAGAGCAGAATGACAGAATTAGTCTGCTGCTTCTCCTTTACCTGTCAAATCACAGACTGATGGAGGTAAAAGACCTGTATGTAATAAACTTTCTCAGCAAAAAGAAAATCACCTGGGGCTGTGCTCTTGGGCAGAGCTGGGTTATCTTGGAGCTGGATGGACACAGATATAAATCATTGGGCAGGTAAGACAGCCCCATTATTTAGCTGTATTTAGCAGCTTGTTCAGAAGTACCTTATAGTGGCCGAGCTCTGTTTGGCCAATCAGAACTTGGCTCATAGAGAACGTAGGGCATCTGTATATAGTATCCTTGCATTGGTAAGAACATCAGGTGTATCTGATCTTGTCTAACAGGTACGACGCTGGCAGGGACGGCTTCATAGATCTGATGGAGCTTAAGCTGATGATGGAGAAGCTTGGAGCGCCGCAAACCCACCTGGGCCTTAAGGACATGATTAAAGAAGTAGATGAAGACTTTGATGGAAAACTGAGCTTCAGGGAGGTGAGTCAGAGGTCTGGATTCATTGTAAGTACTGGACTAGAATGAAGAGCAGGTTTTACTAGAATGTCACATCACCAGTCACTGAGGGCTTTTATTACTGCCGTGTTATGCTGTGAATTAAAGGGACCCGGGAGACGTCTTTACTGGAAGGCTGATGTCATCAGTTTCCCCATCTAACATCAGTAATCCTAAAACAATCCACTTTAACCACTTCAGCCCCGGAAGGATTTACCCCCCTTCCTGACCAGAGCACTTTTTGCGATACGGCACTGCGTCGCTTCAACTGACCATTGCGCGGTCGTGCGACGTGGCTCCCAAACAAAATTGACGTGCTTTTTTTCCCCCCACAAATAGAGCTTTCTTTTGGGGGTATTTGATCACCTCTGCGGTTTTTATTTTTTGCGCTATACACAAAAAAAGAGCGACAATTTTGAAAAAAATGCAATATATTTAATTTTTTGCTATAATAAATATCCCCCCAAAAATATATATATATAAAAAAAACAAATTTCTTTCTCAGTTTTTGCATCCTGGGCACCTACAGCCCTAAACGTTAGTACTACTCGGTGCAGTGTTCAGGCCCCTTTCACACTGTCGGACCGTTCGGATCCGCCTGTCAGTTTTGTCGGCGGACCTGGACGGGCGATCCATGTTAGCCTATGGAGCGACGGATGTCAGCGGTGACATGTCTGCTGACATCCGACCCGGTCCGATCCGCTAAAATCAGACGGATGGCCCTACGTTCGCATCCGTCGCTGGCGGATCGGGTGAGATCTGATGAAAACAGACATGTTGTCCGTTTTCGTCCGATTTCTCCATAGCAACCAGCGGCGCTCGACAAGCCCCTCCCCGCTCAGTGAGCAGAGAGGGACCTGTCATCCGCCGGCTAAGTGGAGATCAACGGAGAGATCTCCCGCTGAGCTGGCGGACAGAGGTGGACTCCGTGGAAGCGGATCCGCCTCGTGGGAATGAAGCCGGCTAGCTTCACATCATGGCGTGTCAGGAACACACACAAAACTGCGGCACACAGAGAAACACGCTGCCCTTTAGTAGACACGCAGCAGTGCCATTCATTATTATTAGCACCCCCATGCATCTGCAAATGCACTTTTTTGCGTTCTCCAAATCGCATGGTGCCGGTGCTTTGCCGAGAAAGGTCCCCCGCCGGATAGTGTCGGCCTTGTACTGGGCAGGCGCAGCGCTTGCCCAGTACAGAGGACAAAGGTGACGCTGAAAATCTCCGAAAACGAACAGCTGTTCATCAGCTGTACACGGCGCCTGCGCAATTAAGACTACATTGTGCCACGCGATCCCGCACGCTCCCAATGCTCGTGCAACTCTGCAAGGGGCGGATTAATAAACTACACGTATTTGCGGGGCGTGTTTACACACAAACACCCCCCCCACGCGTGCAAAGATTCGCCCCTTTGAGAAATCATCCCCTATCGTATGAGCTCTGCCCATCATCCGGCCTCTTCTGTATGCATCTGCCCCTACACCCACCCCTTGCAGAGTTGCACGAGCATCGGGAGTGTGCGGGAGAGCGTGTGGCACAATGTAGTCTTAATTGCACAGGCGCCGTGTACAGCTGATGAACAGTTGTTCATGTTCGGAGACTTTCGGCGTCTCCTTTGTCCTCCGTACTGCGCAAGCGCTGCGCCTGCGCAGTACAGGGTGGACACTATGCGACAGGGGACCTTTCTCAACAGGACATCGGCAATGGCACAGTCCGAATCATTATTTCCCAAAAGTAGTTCCTGTACGACTTCAGAGGGCAATTTGTGTAGACATCTGTGCAGCAACCGCACAGATGTCTCTGAAATCACTCCCGAAGTCGGACTGACATGCGGTGAACTCGCACGGTTTCTAACCCGCTGTCAGCAGTGGCAGCCAGTCCATTAGGCATGGTTTCCTTTACCACTAGTTTTTGGAAAGGGTCGGGGACTTTTTTCCCGCGATTTGCAGCTAATAGACTTCAATGGAGCTGCACCAGAAACGCAAGTGGTGCATTTTTGATGTGTTTGCATTTTGAGTTTTTTATTTTACCACTGTATATAGCTGGTTGCTAAGCAGGGAGCTGGGAAGCCGGCTGCCGCGTCCTTAGCAACCGAAGAGTCATCAGCTGTCAGAGGGGTTCCCTGCTGAAAGCTGAATTAAAAAAAAAAATTGCCAGCAAAAAAAAATAAAAATCGCAAAATAAGAGGCATAGGGTTAACCCAAGGTCCATACCAGGCCCTTCGGGTCTGGTATGGATTCGGAGTGGTCCCCCCACACCAATTTTTGTTTTAAAAACGGCGTGGGGTCCACCCCAAAATCCATACCAGACCCTTATCTGAGCATGCCAGCCAACAGGTCAGGAAAGGGAGGGGACGAGCGAGCGCCTCTCCCCCCTCCTGAACCATACCAGACCGCATGCCCTCAACATGGGGGAGGGTGCTTTGGGGCAGGCACAAAGCACCTTGCCCAATGTTGATTAGGACAAGGGCTTCTTCCCGACAACCCTAGCCGGGGTCTGCGGGCAGGGGGCTTATTGGAACCTGGAATCCCCCTTTAACAAGAGGGCCCCCAGATCCCAGCCCCCACCCTATGTGAATGGGTATCGGGTACATTGTACCCCTACCCATTCACCAAAAAAGCACTGAAAAGTTAAAAAGAACAAGAGCTGGTTTTTGACATTTCCTTTATTAGTAAAATAGCTCTGAGCCACTGTCTCTCCCGATGTCGTCTCCTCCGGTGTTGTCTCTCCCGGTGTTGTCTATCCCGGTGTTGTCTCTCCCGGTGTTGTCTCTCCCGGTGCCCTCGTCTTCTTCCGCCACAATTTTCTCCCTGGGCTGTCATCTCCCGGTGTCGTCCTCTTCCTCCGACTAGGGTTGTCGGTTAATGGCCCTTGTTCTCATCAACATGGGGGGCAAGGTGCTTTGGGGTGGAGGGCGCAAAGCCCCCCTGCCCCAAAGCACCCACCCCCCTCATGTTGAGGGCATGCGTTCTGATATGGTTCAGGAGGGGGGCGCTCGCTCGTCCCCTCCCTTTCCTGACCTTCCGGGTGGCATGCTCGGATAAGGGTCTGGTATGGATTGGGGGGGGAGGGGCACGCCGTTTTTGGGGGGGTTTTTTCAAATTTTTTTGCAAGCAATTTTTTTTTTTATTCAGATTTGAGCAGGAACCCTGCTGACAGCTGATGACTCATCGGTTGTTAGGGATGCGACATTAGCAACCAGCTTTATACAGTGTGTTTTACAGTGCCATTAAAGAGAAAATTTAAAAAAAACGCAAAATGCATGAAAACTGCATACAAAAATGCATAAACGCTGGTTTAAAAACACAAATTGCACTGAAAAACATGCCTGAAAAACACATCAAACGCAGCCGCATAGCTGTGAACCTAGACTTAAGCTTTGACAATAAAAACCTGGAATCTGATTGGTTACTATGCACAGCAGCACCAGATTCTGAGTGTTCCAGTTTTAGTAAATCTCCTCCATTGCATCTGGCTTCTAACACACCATAATGGAATGTTGAATAATCTCTAGTTAATGAAACATTCCCAACATTCCACTGTGTCAGGCGTGTTCCTGTGTGCTCTAAATCAATGAAGGGTTTGTTCCAATTGTAATCTTTTATGTTGTACTATATACTACTTCCTGTGTAGGTGCAACAGGTACCCAAATGGCTGATATCACAAACCAAATTCAACATCCTCTGTATAGTTATGTATTTAGCATAAAGGCGACCATATAAAGCTTGATTACAACCAAATGTGTGTATTGTGAGACGCGCTATGTAGTCCTGCCCTAGGTCATGATAGGTGCTTCAACAAATGATCAGAAGTTTTGTTTCTTAAAAGCGGAGGTCCGCCCACCGCTGCAAAAGTTAAAAGCCGGCAGTTACACATACTGCAGCTGCTGACTTCTAATAATAGGACACTTACCTGTCCTGGAGTCCAGCGATGTCGGCACCGCAGCTGATGTTCCCATCAGCTGTTGGGTGCTGCCGCCTCCATTGCAGGTAAGTGAACCTGGCAGTGTAGCCTGACGGCTTCACGCTGGGAACCCTACTGCGCATGTGCAAGGCTCCGCTCCTCTCTCCTACTTGCCTGGGCGGAGGGTGCCCGGGCGGTAACGTCAATACCTGCGGCTGAGGCTCCCGGAAGTGGGAACAGGATACCTGTGAAAGACGGATATCCGGGCCCCCCCCCCCCAAAGGTGCCAAATGTGGCACCTGAGGGGGGAAGGAGTACACTTTTGGGTGGAACTCCGCTTTAATAAAAAAATAGACACCAAGAGCCCTTTCACAATGCCAGCGGGCCGCGTTAGCGGTAAAGCGCCGCTAGTTTCAGCTGCGCTTTTTGGGCGCTAGTGGGACTTTTAACGCCCGCTTAGCGGCCAAAGAAAGGGTTAAATGCACCCGAAAAGTGCTTTGCAGTCGCTTCGGCAGCGGTGCCCATGGATTTCAATACATCGCTCCTAAACCGCTCCAAAGATGCTGCTTGCAGGTACTCTAATGTCCTGCAAACGCACCGCTCCAGTATGAAAGCCCTCGGGCTCTCACACTGGGGCTGCAGGGGAGGTTTGCTTTACAGGTGCTATTTTTAACCTTTTAGCGCCTGAAAAACGCCTCCAATGTGAAAGGGATCTTATTAAAATTAGCTTTTTAGAGTATATCGTCACATCTGAAAGTAAGCACATGGTCATAAATACATTAGAGTGTTAGCTCATCTTTTCAGAAAAAAACGTAAAAGGTGAATGAAAACTATACACCCTCCCCACCCCGGTCCCTGCTGGGCTTCTGGGGATCAGAGCTCTTTCAATTGGTCAAATCGGTCACGTTTCGGCACTGACCAATCAGAAGTGCTCTCATCTGTCCCAGAAGCCCTGCACAGGGCTGTCTTTAATGCAGGTCAAAAGGGACAGCTTCCCTAGGCCCAGTCACTGTTGTGGGGCCCAAAGCAGCTGCCCCTTGAGCCCCCACTGCCCGAAAATAGTTGATAAGTGGATCCGGGAGGGCCCAAAAAAAAGAAGGCCCTGGCCCTGCTAATAGAAGGGGAAGAAGAGCGTCTGCGTGGACACTGGCAGCTCATGGCTCATGGAGGCAAGTACAGCAAGGCCAGGGAGGTGGAAGGGGGGGGGGGGTTTGTATGGTGTTTGTTCACCTTTACGTTTTTTTTTTTAATTCACCTTTTTCATGTTTTTCAACTCCACTTCTTTCCTCCACAATGGCTAAATCGCACCAGAAGCACCGTCATTTTTCCAACATTATGAGAAAATTAATACTCTCAGTTTGGCTCATCCCTATAATGGCCAGGCAGCTAGCTTTTTTACAAACAATGTAAACCTCCATATTTGTTTCAGGAAAAGTGCGATTTTATTATGACGCTTGCAAAATATGCTAAATCGTTCACCGTGGGAAGTACAGAGGTTGCATAATCTACCATCTGCTTTGAAACAATTCTGTGTACTACGATAATGCAGGAATGCTTGGAGCACAAGGACAAACCTGGTGCTGTGAACGGTCTGTAGTCTGAGGACTGAACGTGAACTGACAAGGTTGGAATTCGCTGCTGTTGGTTTGAGTCAGCAGAGGTTTTTCTGCTCAAAAGCTAGATTGTTCTTTATTCCGATCCCCTGCCAGCACTGCATGGAATTTTCAATTCAGGAGTCACAAGAGAATTTAGACACTGCTGTCATCGTTGTCACCCATTTATGCAGTTTTATCCATGGATGTCATATAATCAATGGGACTCACTAATGTGTTTTTTGCACACATGAATAAAAAATAATTTTAGGTCTAAAGATTACATAAATATATTTTTTCTGAAAGCAGACACCCTGTAGAATAAAATAGCGGTAATTTAAATGTTTTTATGTCACAGGTTATTAGCACAATGGTTTATGAAACATATAAATGTACTACAGTTAGGTCCATATATATTTGGGCTCAATTTTGGATTTGTTCAGGTATTTACCAAAACATATTCAAGCTATAGTTATATAATGGAAATGGGCTGAAAGTGCACACTCTTGGGTTTAATTTAAGGGTATGTACATCCAAATCGGAGGAAGGGTTTAGGAATTACAGCTCTTAAGAATAGCCACCCCCCTTTTTTAAGGGACCAAAATTGGACAATGGAATCAAAAGCTGTTTCCTGGCCAGGTGTTGGCTACTTCTTCATTATTTCTTCATCAATTAAGCAGGTAAATGGTCTGGAGTTGATTCTAAGTGTGGTATTTGCATTTGGAATCTATTGAACCTAAATCATCCGTTCAAAGAAGCTGTCCATGCAAGCGAAACAGGCCATTGCAAGGCTTCAAAAATTAAACAAATCCATCAGAGAGATAGCAACAACATTAGGAGTGGCCAAATCAATTGTTTGGTACATTCTGAGGAAAGGAGAACGCACTGGTGAGCTCAGCAACATAAAAAGGCCTGGACGTCCACGGAAGACAGCAGTGGTGGATAATCGCAGGATCCTCTCTATGATAAAGAAAAACCCATTCACAACATCCAGACAAGTGAAGGACACTGTCCAGGAGGTGAGCGTATCATTGTCAAAGTCTACAATCAAGAGAAGACTTCACAAGAGCAAATACAGAGGGTTCACCACAAGGTGCAAACCATTCATAAGCCTGAAGAATAGAAAAGCCAGATTAGACTTTGCCAAAAACATCTGAAAAAAGCTAGACCAGTTCTGGAAAAGCATTCTTTGGATGGAGGGAACTAAGATTAGTCTGTACCAGAATGATGGGAGGAAAAAAGTGTGGAGAAGGCTTGGAACAGCTCTTGATCCAAAGCACACAATGTCATCTGTGGTCACATGGTGGACGCAGAGTGATGGCATGGGCATGCATGGCTTCCAGTGGCACTGGGTCATTGGTGTTTATGGATGATGTGACAGAAGACAGAAGCCACCGGATGAATTCTGTAGTGTTTAGAGAGTAAACACCACTGTGCCAGGAATAATGCAATAAATTGAAAGCTGCCACTTTAAATAATTTAAATATGAAAAAACATTTACCCTGTGTATCGAAGTAAATAGTGGCGCTAGTGCCTGAAAAAAAATACAATAACCACCCAGTGACAAGAGTGACTTAAAAAATGATGATATAATCATAGTCCGTGATTAAATAGTCTATGGATGAACCAAAATTGGCACATTATGCAAAAAGAATATCTTCCAAATCTTCCACCACACCGTGTGCACTTGGTGATTCCACTCCCCCTTAGAAATGCACTCACCAGATGAGCATTCTCATGCTCAGCAAATAAACATCAACCCTCCCACGGTTAAAATAATCCACCGATATCCAATCGTGCATCAGATGTCATAGTCAGATCACTCTGGGCCACTAGGACCCTCACAGCTTTAAGAGGTAGGTATCTGCAATGATTCTATCCTGGTCATCCACTCACTGGTCTCTTTCCTTTGCTTTATTCCATCCGGGTGATCTCCTCCACAGCTTCTCCCAGATTCAGCCAAATGCAGCAAAGTTGATTGGACAATGATCCAAAACAAATATAAAAGATGAGGTTGCGCCAGGTGAATAAATGCCCAACATGTCAAGGCTTAAAATTGCCTATGCCTGTGAACCGGCGACAGAATTCAGTACCCTATATTTTAAATGGGTGATGCATTAAAAGACCCCACAGGTCATCAGTTTAGAGTTCAAGTTATTCTAAAGAAAATATAAAAAAAAAAAAGTCATACTTACCTATATCATATCTCCCAAAAAAAACACATAAACCATATATTGGTACTTTTAAATCACTTTTAATCAATTGTTATTTGATTGAAACAATTGTACAGACAGAATAGGTGGTTGTAGCATACACAGTATAGCAAAAAATGTTTGTCCTCGGTCATTTATAGATCATGCAGGCTGATGCAATGAACATCAAGCAATCATAAGTAGAATTGGACAAGGCAGCAAATCTGTGTGTGTGTGTCACCTGGAAATAAAATATAAAATATAATTTAAAAATATAATTAAAACTCTGTTTAAATCTGAAAAAGTTGATGGCCAATTGATGCATGTGTGGCCAGCATCTGACTTATAATAATAGAGATAAATCTGCTCTGCTGTCTCTCTGTATTCGGAATATCGGCTCAGACTCCTTATTATGTAATCTCCGCACTTTGATGCTGTGTGTTTGATTAGTAGGACGCTCCGTCAGTATATCACCAGGCAGCGAAGATTTTAATAAGTCTTACTTCTTTCTCTCTCCTCTCTTTGAAGTTTCTTTTAATTTTCCGCAAAGCCGCTGCAGGGGAGCTGGAGGAAGACAGCGGGTTGCATGCTCTCGCCCGGCTTTCAGAAATTGATGTCTCCATCGAGGGCGTAAAAGGAGCCAAAAGCTTTTTTGAAGCTAAGGTAAGCAGCATTTACATACAGACTGTATTTATTTTATGACAACCCTCTTGCTCCCCCCCCTCCCCGGCTTAGGCAAGGGGCACTCAACTTGTGGCTTCCAGAGCCCTTTGATGTGGTCCTAGACCTCAAACCAGGCATCGCTACAGGGGTGCGGACCGCACCCGGGTAACACCCGCCAGAGGGGTGACACCATCAGGGTCAGCGCCAGCATAAGTTCCACTCATGCCATCGCCGCCGGTGCTATGCAGGCCTAGCATCCCAGGCAGCAGGGATGCCACATTTGGCATAGCGCTGGCGGCACCGGCAGGGACTCCCGCAAGTAAGTGCCGCTCACTGGAACGGAATGCTGAGTGGGGAAGAATGGCTTAGCAAAGGCAGGGACCTGGGACAGGCTGAAGCTGGAACTCTGCCGATGTAGAGTGCTGGCTTGCTGGCGCTCAGGGCCTGGGATAGAGGGAGGGGAGGGGAGGGTAGACTTGCAGTAGAGACCATGCTGCCCTGAACTTTTTCTATGACTCCCAGAACCCAGCTCCTTAATACACCCCCATTGGCTCCCCAATACCTGGGCACCCTGTGAAACTGCTTCATTGGGGTTATCATGTGAAGGGCTGGGGTCTGGGATCACCAAGTAACTTCCCTTGCTCACCCCCCCCCCCCCCCGGCTTAGACTAGGGGCACTCAACCTGTGGCCTCCAGAGCCCTTTGATGTGGTCCTAGACCTCAAACCAGGCATCGCTACAGGGGTGCAGACCGCACCCGGGTAACACCCACCAGGGGTGACACCATCAGGGCCTGCACTAGCATAAGTTTCGCTGATGCTATCACCGCCAGTGCTATGCAGGCCTGGCATCCCAGACAGCAGGGAAGCCACATATGGCATAGCACGGGCGGCACCTGCAGGGACTCCCACAAGTAAGTGCCGCCCACTGGAACGGGATGCTGAGTGGGGGAGAATGGCTTAGCAAAGGCAGGGACAGGCTGAAGCTTGAACTCTGCCGATGTAGAGTGCTGGCTTGCTGGCGCTCAGGGCCCAGGATAGAGGGAGGGGAGGGTAGACTTGCAGTAGAGACCATGCTGCCCTGAACTTTTTCTATGACTCCCAGAACCCCTGCCTTAATGCACCCCCATTGGCTCCCTGATCCCTGGGCACCCCGTGACACTGCTTCATTGGGGTTATCATGTGAAGGGCTGGGATCACCAAGTAACTTCCCACCTCCTGGATCACCTGTGCTGCCCATCCCCACCTCACCTTTGCTTTTTAACGCTTTGCTTGCAGAATGCCATCATCACCATTACCGCCACACTTGGGGGGTTCTAAGTGGGTTCTGTACTTTTAGGGTGTCACCCTCCCTTTAAAATCAGAGCCTCTCTCCCCTACCCTTGGCCTCCATTCCTAGGAAGGGTGATCATGGTGAAAACTCTGACATACTTTACACTTGTCAGGGGCAGCAATGTGCTTACCCAGAATATGCCTTCCATGGGAAGAAAATTATTGGGGGGTGACACCATATTTTACTGCACCAGGTGACACCAACCCTGGTGATGCCACTGGTTGAGACTTGTTTTTACTACACGCCCCACTGGTGTAGTGTCAGGGGTCACAATGGTGATCCCGCCCTATGCTCCAGGGGGCCTGTGCAGACTCCCTGTCACATTCTGTTTTACATTTGGACAGGAGGGTCTGTGAGGGCGGCATATATGAACCGATCCTCTCCATTTTGCTTCTGCAAACGCTGAAAGCTGGCTTTTCCTCCTCTCCCCCATTCAGCGGCTGCAGGAGCAAAATGTTTATTGCGCTAGTCAAAATAAAATAAAAAAATCTGAATTCTAAACCATTTCAATTGATTGTGGCCCGGGACAGTACATTCTGGTTAGCCACAAGTCCCAACTTGATTTCAGGTACTTTAGTCTTCCCTGCAAAATGCCAGTGCACCTGGCTCCAACTGATAATTCCCCAAGCAAGGGTGGAGGATAACAGTATGCTGTCCCTCTGAAAGCTAGCTGAATATTGCACTCAGCTGCAGTCTCCCTTGTAGGCTTTGGGGGATGAAAAGTGTAGAAGAACTTTGAGGACAACTGTGACTAGACTGTCTTCTTAGCACAAAACTCCAGACTGTGTTCCTAGGAGAAATTACTTTTGACAGACTGGCACAATACTCCCAATACTGATCCCAGCACTGGTACATTAGCGCAAGATTATCCCAAGCAGGCATTGAAGGCTGGCCGTAGCTGTCCCTCCCAAATGGCTAGCTGGGTATTGCACCTGGCTGCCTTTCCCCTATAGGCTTAGGGTGTCGAAACAAGCAGAGGTTACTCACTCAGTCCCTTTTATTCCTGCAGCATAGATGGTGACTTCTGTCCTGGCCCCCTGCTGTTTAGGTCCCACTTGCTTGCCAGGGTGTCTCAATCAGTTGAGATGAGACGGAAGGGGTAAGGGTTCCTCTCAGCTTCCTTCCTCCTTTCTCTCATCACACTGTCTCCCTTTCTTTCTTTCTCTGGCACCTTCTGTCTGGAGGCAGAGCCTCTAAGCACAGGGGTCCCCTACAGGCCTCTGGATCCTGGATTCTCCTCCATATGGCCAGGCTCCTGAGCATATATGGACCAACTCTCCACATTCTGGGCCATCCTAACCCAGGGATTTGTAGAGCTGCCATAAATATTCAGGCTTCTATCTCCATTCATCCGCCCACTAAGTTCTGGAATATTCTGGAAGCTTCCAGAAACCAGGGGGAGGTAACAGAGGCTCAGCCCTCACAGCCCGATAGCTAAACTGTACATGACCCCAATTAATTCTGGCTGAAGTGAAGGTTTAAGTGGTTTTAAACCCCATTCATGAAAATTTAAACTAAACACATATATCTGTAGTGTTTACTTATCTCTTTACAAAGCTCTAAGTGTGGTTTCTCTCTGGTGCTTTGTTCTTTTATTATCAGCATGAGTCACTTCTGACAAGTTCTCTGACACATGAGATAACATGAGCTGAAAATTTGTGTCAGGAAGGGAGCTTAGAGGGAGATAAGCAGAGAGGTTGTCTATTCAGAATACAGCTCTGCATGTTCCTTCATTCCTCTGCCTATGTGGAGGGGGGGGTGTCCCTTTCCTCCAATCAGCTCTCACACAGTGTGAATCCAATCTCCACACGAACCCCAATGCACTGCTGAAAGATAAAGAAAGATTTTTAACATGATCTGCACTTTTCAAAGGGTGTAGAAAGGGGAACACAGCAGATATAAATGTAAAACTTATGTAAGAGGATTTGTATCATCTCTGTGTATCATCCGAGGCCAGTCACTTCACTGGATATATGTGAGGGTTCATAAGAGGGTTGCACCGATACCAGTACAAGTACCAATACTTTTTTTCAAGTACTCGCCGATACCAAGTACCGATACTATTTTTAATGTCATGTGACAGTGGCACTAATATACAGCACTGATGAGGAGGCACTAATATGCAGCACTGATGAGGAAGCACTAATATGCAGCACTGATGAGGCGTGGAGGGTGTCAGTAGTTTTTTATTTTCATGTTATTTTTTTTTTACAATTTTATTTTTTACAATTTATTTTATTTTATACAATTTATATTTTTTTTTTGTTATTTTTTTTTACAATGCTTTCTTTTTTTTTGGGGGGGGGGGGGGGGGCGTGGACGGTGTCAGTTTTTTAAAATTTTTTTATTTTACTTTTTATGGTTTTTACAATTGAAACTTTTAAATATTTATTTATTACAATTCTTTGCTTATTTTTTCATTTTTTTTTCAGCCTTGTTGGGGGGTGGCCTTGGTGAGATATCAGGGTCTAAACAAACACCTGACATCTCCCTTTTGAGACAGGGAAAGGGACAGAGGACAGAGATTCCCCAGTCCCTTTCTCTGCAGCCTCAGATACACTGCAAATTAATGGACAAGAGACAGAGTCTCCTCCCCATTCATAAACTGAAGCATCGTAAACACAGTTTACAATGCTCAGTTATGAATGGACAGAGTCACCAGTAAATGATATATATATACTGGCTCCTTCCTCCGCTCTCCATCCAGATCCGGGACAAGTGGGACTGGAGGAGGACCCGGAGGAGAACACTGGGAGCCAGAGGAGGACCCGGATAGAGCTGGAGGAGGACACAGGGGACAGTCGGGGGTGATCGGTGCAGGCAATTACAAGCACCGATCTCCCTGTATAGCTTTCAATAAAGCAGCTGACAGCCACGGGAGGGAGAGGAGGAGAAGCGGCTGTCAGCTGCTTTATTGAAATCTATACAGGGAGATCGGTGCTTCTGCCCGGCCTTCCCTGCTACGCTGAGGACCCCAGGCCGTTACAACAGGCATCAGATTAAGCATCGGAGCATTTGCACGAGTACAAGTACAAGTGCAAATGCTCGGTATCGGTGCAACCCTAGTTTACAACCACTTTAACTAAATTTACCTAACCTATTTACACTATGTACACAAGGGGGTGCTACACAACATACTTGTAACCCACCTAAAGGGATGCTGTAAATATGTCTCTTCTGTATTTGTTGTCTGGGAAGTGGCCAGGCCCCTGCATACATACACTGCAGACCCCTCCTGATTTCCTGAATATGCTCTATCCCTCTAAAACTGTGCATTTTCCAAACTTCTAGGTACAGGCCATTAATCATGGCAGCCGATTCGAGCAAGAGATCAAAGCAGAGCAAGAAGAAAAAAAGAGACAAGCGGAAGAAAAGGAACAGAGGAAAGCTGCTTTCAAGGAGCTACAGTCTGCCTTCAAGCCATAAAACAGAGCTAAATATTTTCATAGCATGCACAGAGATATATATATAGAGAGAGAGCAGGGTGCTCCATCTTCAACTGCAACCATTGCTGGACTACAGCTCCCAGCTCAACAAAGGCTGAAAAAACTGTAGTTCATCAATAAACAAGGAGTCGAGATGAGACCCACCTGCTAAAAATTATCTGCAAAAAAAAAATATATATATATATATATGAAAATCTCTAATTTATTGCTTATGGTTGGACGGACCAATAAAGTTTATCATTTTATTAGTGACTTCCATCTTTTTTATTTTTAACTCCGTTGCAGACTCGTTATTTTTTTACATCATTATAACGCTGTTTTTTTTGTGAACTGTGTAAATAATAAAAGCCTACCAGCTCTATTATAAGGTGTATTTGGTATCTTCTGATAAATGGTGTTGTAAACCACGCTGGCTTAGCTTTAAAGGAAAGTTTTCATGTTTTGGCTTTACTGCTTTTTGACTTGCTAAATGGGACCAAGTAGAGAGATGTGAATGCTGACTTTAATTTCCTGCGTAAATAAAGCCAAACTCTGGCTTTTGTTTAATATGTACCACTAGAAAACAAAAAAAAAAGAAAAAAGAAAATCTCCTCTGGTTGCAATACTTCAGCCTGCACCTGTCCCCTGCAGTACCTTTTTTTGCCACAAGATGTCCCCAGTCTTCTGGGTTGAATAAGTCCCGGCCTCACTGAGCTGTGAATACTGAGGAAAGACTGTGAGTACAAAGCATCACGACAAACACACACCCCCCCCCCGCCCCCCGCCAGGAACACCTTGCAAAATATTGATGTAGAGGATGGGGCTGATGTCACTGTTGATGTCTCTTGAACTTTCTACCACTGTGAGAAAAGTGAGAAAACCTAAAGTGATTGTAAAGGCTCGCTTTTTTTTTTTTTTAAACAAGAAACATGTTATACTTACCTCCTCTGTGCAGTTGGTTTTGAACAGAGCAGCCCCAACCCTTCTCTTCTCGGGTCCCTCTTTGCTGCTCCTGGCCCCTCCCTCCTTTGAGTGCCCCTCAGCCAGCAGCTTGCTATAATTTGTCACCCAAGCTGAGTCAGAGCTTCGTGTATCCATTCAGACACGGAGCCCTGACCTGGCCCCGTCCCCCTCTCCCCTGATTGGCTGACTGACTTTGATTGACAGCCGGGGGAGCCAATAGCGCCTATCTCAGCCAATCAGGAGGAGTGTACTGGATGGCTGAGGGGATCGTGGACATTGCTGGAAAGAGAAGGAGCTCAGGATAGGTAATTGGGGGGTGCTGGGGAAGCTACTACACACAGGTTTTTTATCTTAATGCATAGAATGAAGACGATAAAAAAACCTTCTGCCTTTACAACTCCTTTAAAACTAAGTGGAATCAGTAGGCCCTCTTGCAGCAGCTGCTGGTCCTGCATTGTAAATGATGAGATTGGGCGCCCACTCACCTTCCAGGGCAGGAGCAAAGAAGACCAGAGCGGTGGCTGCCATGGAACTGAGAAATGTAAAGAAGTATTCAAGTGGGGTGCACCCACATGTCACTGTTTTATTTTATTTTTTTACAAAATTTTTATTTATTCAAAGGGCATGGCACAAGGCCCAAAACTGGGGCAAATACAGTCCGCTGCATTACGCATTACAGCAATTAGACACTACAAAAAATGTCGTAATACATCATCTGGGTCCCAAAATATCAAACTGTAACCTGGGCCGTCTCTCGTGGTCTTTAACAGGGATGCAATTTTTACCGCAATACAAATTCCTTTCGCCCAAAATTGGGCCAGAACCAGTCTAGATCAATTTTTTCATTTTAAACATTAGAAAAAGAAAAGAAGAGAAGATTGGAGCCGGCACACACCGGTCCCCATAACAAAGGAAAGAACAAGAAGGGAGAAAAGAATGAGATAAGACTAGAAAAGAGAGGTTGGAGGGGAATAGGGAGAGGGGTAGAATAGGGAGGGGGGGGTTATATGCAAAGGTGAGCCATGTGCGAGCTCACAGAACGCCGTGGGGCTGCAAGGGGGAACTCGAGGCGGTCTCTTGGGGATATACCATAATGTCCATATGGACAGGGGAACTCAATCAGCTGGGTCACAGTCAAGGAGGGCTCATGTCAGGTTACCCGCACCTGTCGGCGAACTGCAGTTCAGCTTGAAAGTAAACTGTTATGGGAAAAACATGGGGCTGCCATTACTGATTTATGACTGTACTGCAGACCATCGCACATCAGTACTATTAATCAGGGACGTTTTATGAAGTCAGTGGACCTGTGTGCAAGATCACATGTTGTTTCATAAAAATAAAATGTGGTGGGCTTAGTATACCACAGATAAGAGTGGGCACGGTTTTCATAGTGGCAGGGGTGTTGCTCAGGATTATAAAATACCTGGGGCACACCAAGCAGAAGAGTAATGTGGCATGCATAGCATGCACCGGCAAACAGTGGGTGAGGCCAAATTGTGTTAATGGTGGGAGGGGCTTAAAAGTTATGGTTAAATTAAACAATTCCCCCCCAGGTCAGTCTGTCCCACAGTATAATCCTTCCCCCCTTCCAGGTCAATCTGTTCCCCAGTATAATCCCCCCAGATCAGTCCACCCCCAGTATAATCCTTCCCCCCCAGTTCAGTCTGATCCCCATAATAAACCTTCACCCTCTCCCCCAGGTCAATCTGTCCCCCAGTACAATCCCCCCTTTCAGATCAGTTGGTCCCCCAGTATAATCTCCCAGGTCAGTCTGTCCCCCAGTATTATCCCACCCAGGTCAGTCCACCCCCTGTATGATCCTTCCCCCAAATTCAGTCTGATCCCGATTATAATCCTCCTTCCCAGGTCAGTCTGTCCCCCAGTATAATTTCTCTTAGGTCAGTCTGACCCCCAGTATAATTTCCCCCAGGTCAGTCTGTCCCCCAGTGTAATTCCCCCCAGGTCAGTCTGTCCCCCAGTGTAATTCCCCCCAGGTCAGTCTGTCCCCCAGTTTAATTCCTCCCAGGTCAATCTGTCTCCCAGTATAATCCCCCCAGGTCAGTCTGTTCCCAGTATAATCCCCCTAGGTCATTCTGTTCCCCAGTATCATTCCTCCCAGGTCAGTCTGTCCCCCAGTATAATTCCTCCCAGGTCAATTAGTCTCCCAGTATAATTCCCCCCAGGACAGACTGCCCCCCAGTATAATTTCCTCTAGGTCAGTCTGTCCCCCAGTGTAATTCCACGAAGGTCAGTCTGTCAACCAGTATAATTCCCCCCAGGTCAATCTGTTAACCAGTATAATTCCCCTCTAGGTCAATCTGTCCCCCAGTATAATCCCCCCCAGGTCATTCTGTTCCCCAGTATCATTCCTCCCAGGTCAGTCTGTCCCCCAGTATAATTCATCCCAGGTCAATTAGTCTCCCAGTATAATTCCCCCCAGGGCAGACTGCCCCCCAGTATAATTTCCCCTAGGTCAGTCTGTCCCCAAGTATAATTCCCCCAGGTCAGTCTGTTAACCAGTGTAATCCCCGCCAGGTCAGTCTGTCCCCCAGTATAATTCCCCCCAGGTCAATCTGTTCCCCGGTATCATTCCCCCCAGGTCAGTCTGTCCCCCAGTATAATTCCTCCCAGGTCAATTAATCTCCCAGTATAATCCCCCCCCCCCAGGACAGACTGTTCCCCAGTATAATTCCCCCTAGGTCAGTCTGTCCCCCAGTATAAATCCCACAAGGTCAGTCTGTCCCCCAGTGTAATTCCCTGAAGGTCAGTCTGTCAACCAGTATAATTCCCCCCAGGTCAATCTGTCCCCCAGTATAATCTCCCCCAGGTCAGTCTGTCCCCCAGTTTTATCCCCCCCCCGGTCAGTCTGTCCAGTATATGTCCCTTCAGGTCAATCTGTTCCCCAATAAAATTCCTCCCAGGTCAGTCTGTCCCCCAGTATAATTCCTCCCAGGTCAATTAGTCTCCCAGTATAATTCCCCCCAGGACAGACTGCCCCCCAGAATAATTTCCTCTAGGTCAGTCTGTCCCCCAGTGTAATTCCACGAAGGTCAGTCTGTCAACCAGTATAATTCCCCCCAGGTCAATCTGTTAACCAGTATAATTCCCCTCTAGGTCAATCTGTCCCCCAGTATAATCCCCCCCAGGTCATTCTGTTCCCCAGTATCATTCCTCCCAGGTCAGTCTGTCCCCCAGTATAATTCATCCCAGGTCAATTAGTCTCCCAGTATAATTCCCCCCAGGGCAGACTGCCCCCCAGTATAATTTCCCCTAGGTCAGTCTGTCCCCAAGTATAATTCCCCCAGGTCAGTCTGTTAACCAGTATAATCCCCGCCAGGTCAGTCTGTCCCCCAGTATAATTCCCCCCAGGTCAATCTGTTCCCCGGTATCATTCCCCCCAGGTCAGTCTGTCCCCCAGTATAATTCCTCCCAGGTCAATTGATCTCCCAGTATAATCCCCCCCCCCAGGACAGACTGTTCCCCAGTATAATTCCCCCTAGGTCAGTCTGTCCCCCAGTATAAATCCCACAAGGTCAGTCTGTCCCCCAGTGTAATTCCCTGAAGGTCAGTCTGTCAACCAGTATAATTCCCCCCAGGTCAATCTGTCCCCCAGTATAATCTCCCCCAGGTCAGTCTGTCCCCCAGTATAATCCCCCCCCCCGGTCAGTCTGTCCAGTATATGTCCCTTCAGGTCAATCTGTTCCCCAATAAAATTCCTCTCAGGTCAGTATGTCCCCCAGTATAATTCCTCCCAGGTCAACTAGTCTCCCAGTATAATTTCCCCCCAGGACAATCTGTCCCCCAGTATAATTTCCCCCCAGGACAGTCTGTCCCCCAGTATAATCTCCCCCAGGCCAGTCTGCCCCCCAGTATAATTGCCCCAAGGACAGTCTGTCCCCCAGTATAATTCCCCCCAGGACAGTCTGTCCCCCAGTATAATTTTATTGGGGGATAGGCTGACAGTTTGTCAATCTGTCCCACCCCCCTCAGGGTCCATGTGCACGGCACACATTTCACCCATGGATAATACGCCACTGCTTTTAATCACTGACCTGCAATAAGTATGCAGTAAAAATGCTGAATTTCTGATCTATGTACTATACAGTATATAAAAGTGACTTCAAAAGTATTTCTCCTATGACAGGTTTCCAGTAAAAAAAAAAATATATATACACTGCCAGGCCCATCTAGCACAGTAAGAGCTGTAGTTGTTCAATAACCATGCTCATTTAATCTCAAGGTTAAGGAATAAGCTGGAATATCTGCCTGATTCTTTGCTCCCCTGTCAGCCAGTGTTCTCTGTGCTCCAGTAATTTGGGAGGGACCTCAACACCCTTACATACCATGCCAGATCGCTGGTCATGCAATGACACTGGGGTAGCTGTGACCACACAAAGGGCGAAGAGGGGCATTTCATGGGACTGGCTGTATGATGGGAGTGTAGAATAATATTTCCGATGATTTCTATCTCCGTCTCAACCAGGGTTGCTCCGGGTTCCTTGAGCAGTGAGCGATGACAAATGATCTCCTGTCTGCAATGACTACCATTGTAAGGGGGCAATTTCCGAGTGACATTCAATATTTTGGGTGACTTATACACTGATTACCAGTGTAAGGAGTTTTTTTTTTCCAGTGACCACCAATGTAAGGGGTATTTATCCACTGACCACCAATGTAAGGGGATATTTATCCACCGACCATCAGTGCAAGGGGGTATTTATCCACTGACCACCAATGTAAGGGGTTATTTACCCACTGACAACCAATGTAAGGGGTATTTCTCTACTAACCACCAATGTAAGAGGTTATTTATCCACTGACTACCAATGTAAGAGGTTATTTATCCACTGATCACCAATGTAAGGGGATATTTATCCACCGACATCAGCGTAAGGGAATATTTATCCACTGACCACCAATGTAAGGGGGTATGTCTCCACTAACCACCAATCTAAGGGGTATTTCTCTACTAACCACCAATGCAAGGGGGTATTTCTCTAATAATCACCAATGTAAGGGGTAATTTTTCCACTGACCACCAATGTAAGGGAATATTTATCCACTGACCACCAATGTAAGGGTGTTTTTCTCCACTGACCACCAATGTAAGGGGTATTTCTCTACTAACCATCAATGTAAGGGAATATTTATCCAGTGACCACCAATGTAAGGGGGGATTTCTCCATTACCCACCAATGTAAGGGGATATTTATCCACCAACTACCAATTTTTATTTAATATTTAATATGTTGTTCCCAGACATCTTTGCTCCACGAAATTATACACTACTTTTCTGGCCACAGGGAGCTCCCATCTACCTCTCAAGCCCTTTCGATGCTGCTTCCTTGTTTTATGCCGCCTCAGCTCCCGCGTTGAGGCAATGTTGCTCGGCCGACCCTGCACCGATCATCCCGCTTTGCGGTCCATGCTTGGGTTTGTGAGTGCTAATGGTTAACCATCTATGGTTATAGAAAAAAACCCTTTTTTTGAATTCCTTTGATAAGTATATTTCCTTAAATCTTTTTATTCCATAGAAATGTCTGACGCATCCGCTCCTGACGAGTGGGAAATCCCACGAAACGCGTAGAGCTCTATTTTGATGCCGCAGCCATATACCTCATACGGATTGTGATTGATTCATTTATCTAATTACTCATTGACTATTAATACATCTCATTTTTTATACCATCTGGTGGATACAGATGTACCTTGCGGGTGCAGGTGCCGGTGTTAAGCCTGCTGCTATTGGCATAGACATGTCATTTTTATGTGTATATATATGTTTATTATTCTGACCAGATGATGTTATGCAGGTATTTTTCCATTCTATACATTCAGCCCTTGTGCACGCCTCTTGTGTATATAGGATATGAAATAATATTTTTATGTATGCAGACCTATGCTACTAAATAAATGTGTTTATATTAATTCACCTCCACTACTTCATTGCTTCATATAAAGTCCCAACTTCCTTTCCTATAATGACATAAGGGATGGAGGCACCTTAGGGTGTTTCATATAAAGTCCCAAACTCTCTCCCCCCATTTCTAGACTACCAATGTAAGGGGGGATTTCTCCACTAACCACCAATGTAAGGGGGTGTTTCTCCACTAACCACCAATGTAAGGGGATATTTATCCACTGACCACCAATGTCAGGGGGTTATTTATCTACTAACCACTAATGTAAGGGGGTATTTTACCACTATGCACCAATCTAAGGGGTTATCTATCCACTGGCCACCAACATAACGGGGTGTTTCTCTACAGAGACATGAAACAAAGCAAACAAATGACAATTGTGAAGCCACAGGAACAATTTGTTTTTAGGGAAACAAGTATAATAAAAGTTCAGTGTGTGATGTAAGAAGGGTGAAGTACTTTCCAATGGTCACTAGATGGCGACAATGCACACATCTGTTACACAGCTTTGTATGTAGATGTCTGATATGTCTACCAGTGAGGAGAGAAATACGGGGACCGCATATATACTGACTCCGGTATTTAAAGCAAATCCCTGATTTGCGTGCTGTGCGATTCCTATATAGATAATGTGAGGTGTATATAGTGCAGCTGGGCTGGCAGTGTGAACACCCTCCATTCATCAGACCGTCACTCCACGTCCTTCCAGCAGAGGGCGCCTGTGATCACTTTCCCTAACAACCGATCTGTTGATATGTCAGTCCCTAGCAACCGTCCATCCCAGTGATTGTGTGACTCGAGGAGATCAGAGATGGCGAGTGTGAACCCCCTATCCAACCCCAAGGGGGTGAAGCTGGAGTGTGAGCTGTGCCACAGCCCTGCCTACATCCAGTGCCCCGGCTGTAAGGTCACCTATTACTGGTATGTAGAGAGGAGGCCGCCATATTGTGTGTGCACAGGACAGGTCATAGTGCTGAATATTGTATGATTGGGGGTGACAACAGGCCGACTCCTCCTGAGAATGCCCGGCTGTCCTTCCCTTCCCATGGTGCTTCAATACGCTCACTCTCTGGGCTCACGCTTTTGGGTACGCTTTTGTGCGCCCTCGTCATGGGTACAGCAAGCCCATTCATTGGAGCAGGCCGCTGTTCCTGCCAGAAAACGCAGGAAGATTTTACCCCCTTCCTGACCAGAGCACTTTTTGCAATTCGGCACTGCGTCGCTTTAACTGACACTTGTGCGGTCGTGCGACGTTGCATCCAAACAAAATTGACGTCCTTTTTCCCCCACAAATAGAGCTTTCTGTCGGTAGTATTTGATCACCTCTGCGATTTTTATTTTTTGCGTTATAAACAAAAAAAAAACGGCAAATTTGAAAAAATTCATTATTTTTTACTTTTTGCTATAAAAAATATCTCCCAAAAATATATAAAAAACTATTTTTTTCCTCAGTTTAGGCCGATATGTATTCCTCTACATACTTTTGGTAAGAAAAATGCAATAAGCGTATATTGATTTGTTTGTGCAAAAGTTATAGCGTCTACAAAATAGGGAATAGATTTATGGCATTTTTATTCTTTATTTATTTTTTTACTAGTAATGGCGGCGATCTGCGATTTTTATCATGACTGCGACATTATGGCGGGCACATCGGACACTTTTGACACTATTTTGGGACCACTGTCATTTATACAGCGATCAGTGCTATAAAAATGCACGGATTACTGTATAAATGACACTGGCAGGGAAGGGGTTAACCACTAGGGGGCGATTAAGGGGTTAAGTGTGCAGCGGTCGGCAAGTGGTAAAGATATCTGGGAACCTTTTCTAAAAATGCACTGTCCGCACAGAACGCAGCAATATGCACCCCAAACGCCGTGTGATTTTGCTGCAATTGTCCTGTGACAAATCGCACAAAAAATCACTGCAAAACCAGCAACGGCGAAAGTGCCCGGCTCAGTGTCAACATTTGGTATGTGAGCCTCTTTGACACCGTTTTGTGGAACAGAGGGAGGCCCGTTCAAAAGGAATGGCGCGGCTCCAAAAGCGTGCCACAAAAATGAGCAAACAAACATGGCAGCGCAGCTCAGGTGTGAATGGGGCCTTAAAGCGGAGTTCCACCATAAAAAAAATTCCTTTAAATGACTCCTTTAAACCTATAAACAAACATTTTGAGGAAACAATTTTTTTTTTATACTTACCCTAAATGCCCTGTTGCTATGTAGTCCCCGTAATTTGCCACTTCCTGGTCCGCGGATCTCCTCGAGACTTCCTCCCTCGCCTGTGCTCCCGGGAAAAGAGGACACATAATTACCCAGGAGTCTGTGGGCAGTACAAACAATCAGCGCTACGGCCGCCGTTGAATCGCGCATGCGCGAGATCGAGAGGTGCATGCTGGTTACCCTGCATGCACCTCTCCATGCGTATTCCAGGAAGCAATCTCGATTGGGCTTCACATGCCCACAATAATAATGGAAACGGCCATAAACAGAGGATTGCGATATTACAGTAAGGATTTTATATCTTTAAATAATCTATTAAGATCATTGTATACTCTTATTTAAAATGCATTAACAATAATACTAGGATAAAAAAAAAAAATTAATTTTTTTCACTGGAACTCCACCTTAATAGCTCCACCCTGTGTGTCCGCTAAAGAACAGCACGTTTTGCTTGGATTCATTGAATGAGTTTACCAGAAATGTAAATATTGCAGAATATACAGCCTCATGCTACATAACTAAGCTCCATTTCATGCTGAAGAAACTAAATTATTAATGTATCTTAAATAGAAACTTATCTTTAGATAGATTTTTATTCCAAAAGCATTTTATTAAATTTGATAGAAAAGACAAAAAAAATTGATTAAAATCAAACAAATTCATTCGTTTTTTTTTTGGTTTTGAAATCATCGATTTTTATCCTCCCTGATGCTCATGCTACCAACCCACACATGTGTGAGCCTTTAGTCCACATTCACAACACTATGGGGGTTATTTACTAAAATTGCATAGTGCAAAATCCGGTGCAGCTCTGCATGTAAACCAATCAGCTTCCAGGTTTTATTGTCAAAGCCTAATTGAACAAGCTGAAGTTAGAAGCTGATTGGCTACCATGTACAGCTGTACCAGATTCTGAGTGCACCAGTTTTAGTAAATTTCCCCCCTATGTTTTCTCTTGCGTTTGCCATCGCACTCACACGCACAGCAATGGAAAGAACATTATTTTCTATGGTGCCCATTCACATTAATGCAGTGCAGTTTTTGAAAAGGCACAGGTGCTTTTTTTTGGTGCAGTGCAGCGTATTTTTAGCCCCGTAGACTTCAAAAGAAATGCATGGAAGGCACATTCTTTTATTTATTACAGGTACTTATATAGCGCCATCAATTTACACAGTGCTTTACTTGACATTATATTCACATCAGTCCCTACCCTCAAAGAGCTTACAATCTAAAGTCCCTAATTCACATTCATACATACACATATAAAGGGCCAATTTAGACAGGAGACAATTAACCTACCAGCATGTCTTTGGAGTGTGGGAGGAAACTAGAGTACCCGAAGGAAACCCACACAGGAACAGGGAGAACATACAAACTCCATGCAGGTAGTGCCGTGGTTGGGATTTGAACTGGTGACCCTAGTGCTGCTAGACTGGGGGGGGCGGGGCAGGAGAGATGGCTGCCCTGGGCGCTGTGGTATCACGTGAGTTGGGGGCACCACAAGGAGATTAGGGGGGGGGAGAGGATTTGTATTGGAAGGGGGAATTTTGGTGGCAGCAGGGGCTAAGTATTGTTCTAGGAGGGGAAATATGCAGGGGGGGGGGGCTAAGAGTGGTGCTCTAGGGGGATTTGTCATGGAAGGGAGGATAGAAGGGGAAAAGATGTTTACTAGGAGGAGAAATTTTAGGGGTAGAGGATTTGTGCTAGGAGGGGTGCATTTTTTTTCTTTGGGGGGCATTTGAGCTGGTGAATGAGCTGCCCTCAGCACGTCGTATGAAAAACACGCAAAAAAAGTGTGCAAAAACGTAAAATTAAAATGAATGGGCTGACCTACCTGCAGAACGCAGATTGCACAACTGTGATGCAGTGGCTGCTGCTGCTCCATTTTTTTTGGGGGGGGGTGGCAAACAAACCGGCCGCCCCCGTCCCCCATTCCGTTCAGTCGGTCAAACCCTCCACTCTCCCATTGCTTGGTCGATTGGTAAACCACCCCTCTGTCCCCCGTTGCTCACCCGTTCACCCACCAACCCCGCACTTACCCCATTCAGGTCATGAGCAGCTTCGGCGGCTTCCCCCTGCGTCTCCTCCTCTTCGGCGGCTTCCCCCCTGCTTCTGCTCCCGGCCAATAGGATTGCTTCTCCTCTCAGCCTATCAGGCCTTAAGACCTGCTTCCTGATTGGCCGGAAGGAGAGGCAGGCTGACAATAGCGAATATTAATTCGCTATTGTCACACAACTGGGTGAGCTCAGGGTGCAGTGCTCTGTGCCCCGAGCCCACCCTTTTTGAAGCCAATTAGAGCCTCAGGCTCTAATCATGTACTTAAAAAAAAAAACACCCCCCCTCCCCCATTGAAATCCTTGTGTCAGGTGCCCTGCATGTAGATTAGGGGCCGGGCGCATGGATTGGGGGGGGGGGGTGCCCCTGCGCTCCTAATGAAGTGGCCGCCACTGCTGTGAAGCGAATCTTAGTATGCAGATCAGGAGTTCTGACTTCATTCTTCCTAATCCGCATGACTGTTCCAGGTCAGGTCCTTAGTACTGAAGCCATAGAGTCCGCCAGGCAGCTAGTATTTTTTCTCCTTAGTATTTTCCAGTGCTCATCAGTGGCTGACTTTCTCAATACCACTGTCAAGTATGGGCTCATTCACACCAGGAAGCCATGCTGATCACACAGCTAGTGGTGTACAATGGGAGCAAATAGTGCTGATACGTCAATTCCCGCGCATTGCCCACAGTGCTTGTGCCCCTTGGAGTGACAGTTCTGGGGTGCCAGAAATGAATGGTGGGGTGACTCACTTTGTGTTATGGTGCCTTGGTCACACCACCCATGTACACTTTTTTTCACACCTGTTTCCTGGCCTGGGCCTTTTGGCTAGGACCATGGGAACGTGGGCTGGGCCTTTTGGCTAGGACCATGGGAACGTGGGCTGGGCCTTTTGGCTAGGACCATGGGAACGTGGGCTGGGCCTTTTGGCTAGGACCATGGGAACGTGGGCTGGGCCTTTTGGCTAGGACCATGGGAACGATTATAACGGCCGGAAGGCTAGCCATTGTATAGCACTTTGGCACTTGGAGCACTTTTACCCCCCCATCCCCTTTTTTATGTTTGCATGTTTTTGCACTATTTACACAGCACATTGGCACTTTACTCACTCCTGATTATAGGATGTAGTTCCATGGACTTGACCTGAAAGTCTTGGGGGGTGGGCCCTTGGCCTTATGGTCAGCTTCTCCCCCTCCAATGGGGTCTTCCTTTGGGAGAGCCTCACCTAGTACTTGAGAGGACCTTGCTTCAGTAGGTCCCTTGTAGAATCAGGTCTGCTTGGTTTCGGCTTAGTAGACCAGGAATACTCCAGTCCCTGTCAGGTGTCTTGTGCCCTGGGAGATCAGCGCCATTGTCCTTTGTCTTCAGAGGAGGTCCAAGTGTACACCCCCGTGCACTTTATTGCATGCTTTACTTTCTGTGGCGTTTGATGTTAGTTTTGCGTGTGCGCACTGCACTGCAGAGCTTGAAAAAAAAATTCCGGTATATCACACTGCTTCCTTTTTTTTTATTAGAACGTTATTGAACAAGTGACATTTCATTCATCTACTGCCTATAGTCCCGCACGCCTCACATTTTTTTACAGCACAACTCCGCAAGGCAGTAGGTGAACTGGCCACATAGGGAAGAAGGCTTTCTGCCACCTCTTGCATTGGGATTGCCAGCGTAGTTCCAACGCATCAGGACTGACAAGCCCTAAATAGTCCCTTGCCAACTACCATAGTGGCTGTATAGCTAAAGCTGGTTCATTTACATTTTTGTGGTGCGTTATTGCATGTTGCATGTTAAAATGCGTTGCATTAAAGCACACTGAATTGAATGGACCACCAACACACCCTGAAATCAGATGTGCCCTATTGTTTTTTCTATTTTTAGGACTCTCCTGTAAAATATTAAAGGGGGGTCTTAGGGCTCTGATGTGAAATTATGGGGAGACAAGAATTCTGATGTAAGTGGAAAGGGGGGGGGGGTGAGGGCTCTGATGTGACTGGAAAGGGGGGGGACACTAAGGACTCTAGTGTGGGGGCTTCTGATACGATAAGGGACACCTATTTTGGACTGGGGTGTGTTCATAGAAAAAGTTTGAGAAACACTGGCTTGCAAATGACAACCAACTGAAATTCATTATAATAAATTCAGACAGAATAAGGTGGATACTAAGTATTTTTTGTAGGTATTGTACATTGCATGGCTCATGTCATACCGCTGAGCCCAAGATCAGAAGCAGAATCACAGAAGAGCAGGTAACCCCTTCTCTAATTGGGATCACTTACACACAGTCCAAAATGTTCTAGAACAGTGGTCACTTGCGGCCCTTGCTTGCCTTTATCTGGCCCTTTGGGCACTATTTCATACACTGACTCCAACAATGGGACCTAATTCCTCTCAATGACACCAACGATGGGGCACTACTCCTGCAACTGACACTAATGACTGGGCACAATGTCTCCCAATTACACCAATGATGGGGCACCAATACTTCCACTGACACCAATGATGGGGTACCAATACTTCCACTGACACCAAGGATGGGGCACCAATACTTCCACTGACACCAATGATGGGGCAGAGTTCCTCCCAATGACACCAATGATTGGGTACCATTCCTTCCACTGATGCCTATGATGGGGCACCTGTCCTTCCACTGACACCAGTGATGGGGCACTATTCCTTCCACTGACACTAGTGATGGGGCACAGTTCCTCCCAATGACACCAATGATGAGACACTATTCCTCCCACTGACACCAATGAAGGGGCACCATTCCTTCCACTCACACCAATGATGGTGCACAGTTCCTCCCAATGACACCAATGATGGGGCACTATTCCTTCCAATGACACCAGCGATGGGGTGTAATTCCTCCCAGTGATGCTAGCGATGGGGCACTATTCCTCCCCCAATACCAAAGATGGGGCCTTGTTTACTCCCACTGACATCAATACATTTTCTACTCCCAATTGCCAGAGACAGACCCTCTACAGTCTGAACGACTGTAATCTGGCCATTTGTTTAGAAAGTTTGGAAACCCCCTGCTCTAGAACCACATTTGCAAGGGAAGAAGGAGCATTGGAGCAATATCACTGTGGTTTGTCCAGAGAGGGAAGGGCGACATAAGAGAAGGTAAGTTGTCTTTTAGCGATCTTTGCTAAGAGGTTGTCATCAGCACCAAGATTACTTAATGTGGCATGGCCCTCATGTTTTTCTTCTTGCATGTTGTCTTTTTTGAAGGGAGTAGGGGGTTGGCAGGGGAAGGCCATTCTTCTTAAAATGGTATTAGAGGGTTATTTTGTTCATTCGGTTTAGATCCAAGTGATACTTAGTGCAGTTAAGATTTAAAGGTGAGTCCTTTATTCTCCAGCGATGTTGACCACCAGCGGGCAGACTGGACCAGTATTCATGAAAAGATATGCCAGCTTCTCATCCCTGTGCGGGCAGCCATCCCATTCCTGACCTCAGCAGAAGAAAGAGCTCACTCCGCAGAGCAGCTATTACAAAGGAAGGTAATGGAGATTGTTCAATCTGTGTATGTGTCTGATTGTACAAAAACTGTCTGTTATTCTCACTGCGAGTGTGCAGCACTTATCGCACCAGGGAAATGTAGAATGACCCCCAAAGTAGTGGGGTAGGCTATCATTTAACATCTCAGGTGGGTCCTTGGCTTATTGTGGGGTAAAACAAACAGTTGGATGGCATTCAGTTTGATATTTTTCATAGTTTATTACTCCATGAACATTGAACTAAGGGTTAGGGGCATAGGATTCCCAAAAAATAGTAAAATATCTCAGGTCTTCTAGTGGCAGCAAAATTGTTAATGGCCCTTTAAAAAAAAGCCTCCTAATTGCAATTGGCCCTTGACCCTATTCGAGCAGTTACAGGCAGCTTAAAATATTGAGCAATGTGGTCTCCATGCAATGTCCCCAAGTAACAGCTTCTGCTAAGCTCCCCAGGACACTTTTTAGCAGAGCAGACTTGCCTGAGGGTGCTCCATACAAATAGCTATCGTGCAGAGCAGATTTTCCCTAAGATGTTCCAACAGTAGCCATCTTCCAGAGTAGATTTACCCATAAGACTCGTACATACAGTACGATTGTTGGCCAACCGAGTGTATGATTTTTGTCAAAAGAACAAAATTTTACAGCGCACACATGCAAAAAAGACATAAGCAAGGCTTATTTAAAACACCTAGACATTTTCAAAAAACATTTTCAAAAAATATTGGGATTTGGTCACACCATATTGCTATAGGGTGCTTAATCCCACTTACTGCAACAAAGTACCCCATGATTAGTGGGTCCTACACTATCCATAGATTGGGAGATCCTGCTTCTGTGAACCATGGGAGCAATACACTCCTCTATATGTGAGAACTTGAGGTGTCCACCCATGACATAAGTGGATACTAATGAGAGGTACTTAATGAGGGAGTGGGGTGCTCCTCACCTAAAAGGATTTGGTCAGAATCCATACAATAGACAAACAAGATATTTGGGGGGCACACCCTAAAAGATGCATTAAAGATGGTGCAGCCAGAAGACCATACAACAGAACAAAATATTACAGCGCACACATGCAGAAAAGACATTTCCCTCCAGCAAGGCTTATTTAAAACACCTAAACATTTTCAAAGAACATTATCAAAAAATATGGGGATTTGGTCACACCATATTGCCAAATGTCACCAAATGTCTAGGTGTTTGATCGCCACTTCGCTTGCCCACCAGGGCCCCCTTACCCCATCTGGGTTGCTACTTCCCTCCCCCCTATGTCTCCTCCTGAGTCCCGGCAGTCGCTTCTCCTCCCGGCCAATCAGCACTTAGGCCTCGCAGCCAAACAGGTCTTAGGACTCCCGGCCAATCGGGTCTTAGGACCCGCTTCCTGATTGGCCGGGAGAAGAAACAGGAAGACATTATCGAATATTAATTTGCTAATGTCACACAACTGGGTGGGCTTGGGACACAGTGCTCTGCATCCTGAGCGCACTCTTTTTTTAAGCCAATTAGAGCCTCAGGCTCTTATCGTGTGCTTAAAAAAAAATTAGGGGCCGGGCGGATGGATTAGGGGGGCGCACCCCTGTGCCCTGCATGAGTGGCCACCACTGACTGTGAGTGTATAATACATGGCTTTTATTCCACTGATTAATAAAAGACATGACTACACTATGAGGCCCACGTCACTTTTATCCTTCAGCATCGGGTCCCCCCAGGCCATATCCTGTGGTGGCAGCACAGCTTATAGCTAGACACAGTTGTTTTTTGTATATTACACATCTTTCACCTCCTGGATTCAGCTCTAGCTTTTCTGTTTTGTTTATGTAACCATCTACAATTTGTGTTTTGATAATTCATTGTTACTTCTTATTCTAGATAGTTTTGTGGGCACTTTATGAATACTTTGTTATCTAACTGACAGATCATTATTTCTCAATTGCTACACTTCTTTTTTTTCTTTCGTTTATCCTATCAAAATGCCCCCTAGTGGCCATGACACTAACTGTAGTATGTTCACAGTTCTGGATTGTGCACCTCAGCATGATTTCTTTCTACCTTTTTATCAATGGCGGCTGATGTTTTTTTTGGGGGGGAGGGGTTTGGGTGCAAACAACCACCCATTCCCCCCCCGCTGGTGGCAGGCAGTGTGGTGCAGTGGCTCCATGTCCTCTCCTCTATGGCGGCTTCCAGCTCCTCCCTTCCTCCTCCTAGGCGTCCAATTAGGGTTGCCATCCCTCATCCCTCGCACACTTTCTGCGACCCAAGCCCACTCTATATTGAACCCTTTTAGAGCCTCTGGCTCTAATCAGTGCTTCAAAAAAACAGCCCCTCCACATTGGAATCCAACACCAATGTCTTGAAGGGGGTCGGACGCGTGGATAGGGGAGGCGGCAACGGACGTGGGGCGGCGCCCTGCACCCTTAATGAACAGGCCGCCCCTGCTTTTTATTGTTACTTCTTACTCTAACTACTGGAAACAACTCAACAGATGTAGGCAGAAATAATCAATGTCCTAAACCTAGAAGACACCTAGCAAGCGCAGAAAATGTAAGCATAGCTCAGGTTGAGTACCGCCTAGCTGCAAACAGCTCTAAATTTAGTGAGGGTCATCTCAGCTTAAAGTGGAACTTTAGTCAGAAAATGAAATGAAGTCCTGCTAGATCACTTCAGGCCCCTTTTGCGGGCACAGCTATGTAAACCATTAAAAATAAATGCCTATACTGCTTAAAATCCAGTAATACACTGTCTCACCCTGCTCTGCACATGCTCAGTTGCTCTCCAATTTTCGGCACTGTACCAAAAATGTAGAGGCCGATCTACTGACAGCCTGAGTAATTACTGTTGCACAGACTCTGGGCTTTGGCAAAATGGCAGCCTCCGGCAAGAAGAAACAGGTACACTGCTGGAGGCAGTTTACAGCACACACTCATTTTGGTAGCATAATTATTAATATGGAATGTATGTTTCTTGCTAAAGAACATTATTTTTGATCACGTTGTTATGAGTAAAGTTCCACTTTAGGCAGGGTCCCTACAAGTGGTTTAAAATGCATTTTTGTAAAGATAGCAGCCACTAAATCTTCAAAACAGGACAGCAGTGCAGCTCCCTTATCTCTATTCTGACAAGTTTCCTATAGGAAGAGCTGAAGGATAGACATCTTTTCAAGCACTGCCTACCCATGAAAATGTCATATTAAGTGCAGCCATTTCTTAGTTCTACTAAGTGCCCCATCCTCCAAGTATATCCATATCTCGAAAAGTGGGACCTCTTTTTTTTAAGCCTGCAATTATTATTCTATGGGTGTCTCAGCTTTACCTACTGACAAGTCTGAACGCTGCCTGATTTCTTTGTGCTATATAAACTCCTGCCCTGCCCAACACATATAGAATGACACCACAAAGAGGATTTGTGTCCTTCACTCCAGATCTACCATTCCTAATTCAGCAGGTAGAGTTGCTTCCACTGTCAGGCTGTGCAATTCGCACTGGAGCTGCTCCGCAGATGTGTGAACTGGCTCCATAGTGAGCCGGTCACAATCTCCTGCTATTCAAATTGAATGCGGGGAAACCCGCATTCAATTCGCAAAAGTATGGACCCAGCCTTAGACTAATTTGAAATGTTGGCTGGTGTTCAAAGGTTGATAGAATGTTGATGTAAGGAAGGATAGCATATTGGTTGGAGTTCCACTTAAAAACAGACCCTCAGTTTTATTTCTTTATTTTTGCCTAATATGTATCCAAGCATGGTAAAAAAAATGCTCACCTCCTCTCCAGAACTTTGTCCCGCAGACTCACCATTCTGAGGTCTAGTGCTGTTCTTCTTCCAGGTTGAATGACAGCCAGTATCATTCAACTCACTTCCTGTGAGCCCAGGCTGTCATGGACACACCCTCCGGGGCTCACAGTGCAGAAAGCACTGCTGATATCAACATGTCAGCACCACTGTTTGGAGTATTAAAGAGCAACAACTGCAGCAGGGAGATGAGGACCTCCGGACGTCCCATGGTCAGTGGAAGTGGGAGGTGGTTGGGGGAGGGGAAGACCGTGTGTATTGTGACAGTAGGAGATGCTGTCAAGGTAAAATTGATAGTTTGGGGGACAAAGGGTATGCACATTTGCTTGGTGCAAGGCTACAGAGCATAAATGTGGACTGGAAAAAACTGCTTTCGCAGCTTTCTCCAGGTTTTGGTATCTGGTCATGGGGCTCTGTAGTTTGGAGATACCATAGTGTTTTGGGTGGGACGGGATCTCCAACCCTTTGTCCAGACTTTGTAGATTACCAGCAGGGTGTGTGCTCAGGTGAGCACAGCACTTATAATGAGGGTATAAGTGACGTTCTGAATTTCCGACAACATTTCTGTGACCGTGTGTATGCAAGACAAGTTGGAGTCAACATCCTTCGGGAAAAAAATCCAGGATTTTGTTGTCGGAAAATCCTATTGTGTGTACGGGGCATAATAGTTACTAGCGTTTTTATGGTAACTCTCAACCGAATCGTCAAGTCCTCAAATGGCTGGTGTCATAGCTGATTACTTGTACTGCACTATGGCAACTGCAGATCAAACAGAGGCTAAGATGGCATCTTCCTTGGCTGTAATTAATAAGGAAGTTTAGTTCTGCTTTTACTTTGTCTATGAGTGAAATCCTAAATAGAGATCTTTCAAGTACAGCTCCAGGCCAATATATAAACCCCCTTTAATTCACCAGTGTGTGAGTGGGAGATTCTTCAGTAGCTTAAAGTATAAAGAGAAGATGGAGTGGACATGTTCATTAGTAGTAGAAGAAGAGTCAGAGCACTGTGTGGGGTCTGCAGAGTAGCAGGTCAGTAAAAGTGTTTCCAATCTTCCTATGCCATGCAATGATAGTGCATACTTTATATACATTTATATCCCTTGATGAAAAAAAGAGTTGCTATATATGCATTTCTTTTACAAAGGGTTTTATTGATAATCATAGCAATTTCACAGTTTAACAGTGTAGATAATGCATCATGAATAAACATAACATAAAGTTTAGCATCTTATAAATAAAATAAGTATGCTAGTAAATCAAAGATAAACAAAACAATAAGAATATAACAGAGGCTGAAAACAGTTTTGAGAGGGAGGTTAAAGAAGAACTAGGGGCACAGATTAGCTAAGAAGGGAGGAGTAAAGACTAGGGGGAAAGAAGAGAAGAGGAAGAAAGGGGGGAGGGAGGGTGGGTCCTCGCGGTGGGGAGCAAGAGTGCATTAAATCCGAAGAAAGGTGGTATCAAATCTGGTGGGCTTAGTATATTCGACCCATGGCCTCCATACCTTCAGGAACTTATCATGAGTGTCCGAAAGGACAGCAGTCAGCTTTTCATTAACCATTATATCGTCCATGCGATTCTTAACCGCCTCAAAACTTAGTGTCTGTGTCTTCTATGCCCTAGATATCGTTAGTTTGGTTGCAGTAAAGAGATGCAGAGCCAGCTGGCGCTCCGGGCGAAGCAGCTCCGCAATTGGGTTGCAGAGAAGTGCCTCGAACGGATCCTTTTTGAGGTCAGCATGGAGTATGTATCGGAGGAGGGAGTAAACTCTGATCCATTACCTGCGTACCCTCGGACAGGTCCACCAGATGTGCGACATTGTGCCCTCCTGGGAGCACCCACGGAAGCACAAGGGAGAGTAGGCTGGGATGAACCGGGCCAGTCTAGCAGGTGTGTAGTACCACCTGTATAGTACACTATATATGCATTTCATATAGGGATCTCTAGCTGTTTGACAGAAGAATTGATATTACTTACATACATAGACTAACAGAAGGTAAATTCAGAAAATCTTCTTCCCTTTGCAGAAACATTTGATTGACCTGACCACAAAGGAAGCCCAAAGACTCTTGTATGAAGGGCGCCATGTGGATGTAATCCCAGCAGCCACCCATGCTCTGTCTTTCAGCATAGATGTACACGGGCTGACATCAGTAGAACTAGTGCCCGTATACCTTATACTGGCAGAAGCCAACATTGGTAAGTTATAGTCATATGGTTGCTGAAATTGCATCATATTTCAAACTCTTAAAAGAAAAACTTCAGTCCAAGAGCCTATTACTTTTTATGAACAGAATAGAATCTTATGTGCCCCTCTACAATTTAGTTTCACTATGACTTTCTTTCCCTAGTTTCTTGGTTAAGTGTTCCATTTCGTCTTATGGATATAAAGCCACATATGCACAACACTGTGTGGCCCATTGGGTCAGTGGAGTTTGGTGACATCTTCCAGTGTAGGCCACACTCCTTGGAAGTGGTCATCTGCGGGTCTGAGGTTTGTAGTGGGGGCCATAGTTAAAATGGGAAGGGCAAGGACTGGTAGTTGGCCTTGTTTGATATATATAACAATAGTGTAGTGTAGTCTGACAAATAATGCACATCTCTGGTTGATTGATAGAGAAAGGAAATTTATCATACATAATCAGATTACAGTGCCTTGAAAAAGTATTAATACCCCTTGAAATTTTCAACATTTTCTCATATTACAACCAAAAATGTAAATGTATTTTATTGGGATTTTATGTGATAGGTCCACACAAAGTGGTATATAATGGTGAGGTGTATGGAAAATGATAAATGGTTTTAAAATTTTTTTTACAAATAAATATCTGAAAAGTGTGATGTGCATTTGTATTCATCCTCCTTTACTCTGATACCCCTAAATTAAATCTAGTGGAACCAATTGCCTTCAGAATTCACCTAATTAGTAAATAGAGTCCACCTGTGTGTAATTTATTCTCAGTATAAATATAGCTGTTCTGTGAAGCCCTCGGAGGTTTGTTAGATAACCTCAGTGAACAAACAGCATTATGAAGGCCAAGGAACACACCAGACAGGATTAGGGATAAAGTTGTGGAGAAGTTTAGAGTAGGGTTAGGTTATAAAAAAATATCCCAAGGTTTGAACATCTCACAGAGCACTGTTCAATCCATCATCCGAAAATGGAAGGAGTATGGTACAACTGCAAACCTACCAAGACATGGCCATCCACCTAAACTGACAGGCCAGCAAGGAGAGCATTCATCAGAGAAGCAGTCAAAAGGCCCATGGTAACTCTGGAGGAGCTGCAGAGATCCACAGCTCAGGTGGGAGAATCTGTCCACAGGACAACTATTAGCCGTGCTCTCCACAAATCTGACCTTTATGGAAGAGTGGCAAGAAAAAAGCCATTGTTGAAAGAAAGCCATAAGAAGTCCTATTTGCAGTTTGCGAGAAGCCATGTGGGGGACACAAAAGGAACATAAACTAATAATATTAGAGCTCCATGCCAAGAGAAAAAAATGTGTAATAAAATAAATGTCCTTAGGTCGAAGGTCTAATCAACCAAATATCAGAGAGCAATCACAAAAGAGTCCATATAATCATCCAGTGAGATTACACCATTCAAGCGTGATGTGACAACATGCCAGATAAAGTGACTGATCGATGTGCCCTCCACCGTTTGATAACACTGGCCTCTCACCTGGCAACAGGACCCTTTAATTACAGAGGGTCAGATAGACATTCCCATTAGGGTCATAATGAGGTGATGCACTCCAGACCGGTATATAGGACTTCTGTCATAGACTGGTATATGGAGATCAAGGCAATCTCGATGGCATATGGAACACAAAGGGAAGAAGAATAGTGCTCTCCGTATAGTAGAATTTATTAAAGAAAATAAAAAGTAACACTCACAAATCAAGCACTTCTCAAGTGCAAGTCAAACAGCGATAGACGATGGTGTGTACACACAGACTGATGGAGCATGCGCGGTGGCCGCGGGTGACGTCACGACGTCTCGTTCTGGACGCGTTGCGCCCCAGTGAGCGGAGACTTCTTCAGCAGGGGCTGAATACAAATACACGCCACACTTTTCACATATTTATTTGTATAAAATGTTGAAAACCATTTATCATGTTCCTTACACTTCACAATTATGTACCACTTTGTGTTGGTGTATCACATAAAATCCCAATAAAATACATTTACGTTTTTGGTTGTAACATGACAAAATGTGGAAAATTTCAAGGGGTATAAATACTTTTTCAAGGCACTGTATGGATTCACCCAATTCTATAATATTACCATCAACTTCCACATGTAACTCTTGTAGCTGTAATCCCATCCATTTTAGTCATTAAATCCTGTAGTGGCAGTGGCAGAGGCTACTTGTGTATAACGGAACATACTTCCCAGTCTAGTCTTTGACCGCATCTCAATCCAGGGCTTTTAAGGGCATTTCTAGACCAGCTAGAAGATATAATACCTGACTTGGTCTTGGGGCTTCATTCTGCTTGATGTGCCAAATCATCTGGACATGTATCTCATAACCTAACTACAAGACAATCCTGTCCCAAAGAGTAAGTTCAGAAACCCCGTAGAGCAGCCTTTATCAACCTTTTTTCCTGTGAGAAACCCATGTAATAATTTTCAGGTTCTTTGGGAACCCCTGATGAAAAAGATGCTACTGTACCTACAGCTACATGGTGGCATAATCACTAAGTTGAAAACAGCTTTAAAAAAATGGCATATTTGACACTCAAGGCAGATACTTTTGTTACCAATTATTCTTTAAATGAATAATAACTACAGAAAAGAAAGTCAGATAGTAAACTTTGCAGTGGCCTCTAAGATTAGTGGAATGTGTAGACGTGGCCCCTTGCATTGGGAGTTAGTGGAAAATTTCACCCTAGCATTGGCGGACAAAATGTACATGTGCTTTTCTTGCATTGGTGGTCAGTGTGGGTAGGAAATCAATCCACCATTGCTAATTGTTCAAGAAACCCTGGTTGCCTGTAGAAGGACCACATTTCTGTGTGTGGAACCAGGACTCATAGGTCATGCCAACAGGTGAGTTATTATACATAGCTCATGACAATAGGGGAGTATTCCAAGGAACCCTGGTTGAGAAACACTTCTGTAGAAGGACTGCATTTCTGTGTGTGGATCCGTGACTTATAGCTCATGCCAAAAGGTGAGTAGTTATAGCTCTTTACAATAGGGGAGGATAGGACCATAGATTGATTTGTAAATTACACATCTTCTGTAAATAATCTTCTTGCCTCCTTTCATTATGCAGGTCTGGGAAATTTAACACAGGCCGAGGAGTACCTGTCTCATGCTTACTGGACTGTACTAAAAACTACAGAATGCAGCAACCTCATCCGATCCAAATTGCACAGGAATCTCGGCCTTCTGTACTCTGCCAAGGGAGAGTTTGAGGAATCACTGCGCCACCTCTCTAATGACGTTAGTTTAATTATGTTTTTATTTGCAAAGCTGCATGCTGAATTTATAAGTGAACCTCAAATACCAATCTCACTAGGGAGCAGATCATTAACCAGCAGTATTGGATGCAAATACTCCCTGGTATATCTGAATGTACATATAGTATACAAAGTGTAGCGCTAAATATACCAATGGAACACTATATCTATAGTGTGCCAGACAATGAACGTAATTAAAACGTAAAAACACAACATATGCTGTACACATATAGTGAATAGTGATATGATCAACAGCGAGCTAAAGGTCCCATATAAATGAATTCCAAAACAGAAATGTTCATGAACATCAAACAGGGAGGTGGTGGTAGACGATGTAGAGCTTATGCCCAATCTGAATGATTAATAGAAAGTCCTCAATGGCACATGATGTACCAATGTAAACCAGGAACAGACTGTGAAACATGTTCACAGCTGAACTATAATTCTTGAAATGGGAAGTTGTAGATAAATACATCTTACCAGACAAGGTGGACCCACTTGCCGTACGGCAATGGGTCAATCGAGCTTGTATTGGCCAAGACCTGATGATCAAATGGTGGAACCAACTCAGCTATGATTGCAGTATGTAGAGGGATCACTACAAGGACGAACAGCCAATCGATCAATCAGGAAGGATCCAAGAAGTGTATCACGGCCAGCTGTCCAACATCCGGGCACTTCTGAGGGCTAGGAGCAAGATGGACCTCAATGGAGGGTCCCTACCAAAGGCCGATGGAATGTTGGACCATTAGGACCGGAATAAAAAAAAAAAAAGGAGCGCTCCATATGGTGCAGGTCAAAGAAGGAAGCGTTTTAATCTATCTGTTTTTAAAATTATCATACATCAATAACAGATGAGTGCAATAAAAAGTGATCTCATGTAAAAAATGATAAAAGCAATGTGGGAAGCAAGTGAAGCAGGACTGACGCATTTCGTCTAATGGGACTTCACATGGGGCATTACCATAGCCGTATTACCATTACCATAGTAATGCCCCAGTTGAAGTCCCATTGGACGAAACGCATTGGGCCTGCTTCACTTGCTTCCCACATTGCTTTTATCATTTTTTACATGTGATCACTTTTTAATGCATTCATCTGTTATTGATGTATGGGAATTTTAAAAATTACTTTCATTGTCTGGCACACTATAGATATAGTGTTTCATTGGTAGTTATCCTCCGCTGAGAAACCCTGTAGTATTGTAAATAAATAACCTGATGTTTTACTTTAATACATGTAAGAGCATAAAATTGTGAATACTGCCCTCGGTATTCAACAATGTCACACCAGCATACCTTAGCTGAAACGTCATGCTAGCAAGGAAAAGAGAGCCATCAGTAAGTCACTTTCAGCAGCAATTCTGGGATAGCAAAGGTAATTAAGGGTAAATTATTAAAGTGTTATGGCTTTTAATGTGGCAACACAGTGAAGGTCAGTTGCTGATTTCATCTATTGTGTTCTTACTATAGTACACTTGTACACTTCAGAGGGCTGACTGCTCATTGCTGTGGATTATACAAGTGTCTTTTTTTTTTTTTTACTTTTTTAAACCTTTAATAGATTTCCACATTTCCCCTTTTACTGAAATATTTGGCTTTTAAATTAAACATCCTATTTGAATTTTATTTTTGAATAAAATTCTATGGATCAGCCTTACTATCAGCATGTGAATTTGACAAAAAATACTCATCATTATTATTATTATTATTATTATTATTATTATTACTACTACACTTTGGTATTATTATTATTATTAGTTATTATTAATTGGGATTATGTAAATGTCACACTAATGAGCTTGACATTAGTAAAAAATTGCTGGCAACAGGTTCACTAGAAAATACAGGGAGGACACATATCTACCAGTAACTACCTTATACAGACCACTTCCTGTTTCTTGTCTGGTAAAAAGCCTAGGCTTATGACATCATGCACAGCCCTCTCTCTAACTCTCATGAGAGTTTGCCAGGAAGGGGTGATGAGTCATAAGAGGGCCAATGAGAGCTGCAGGGCTGCAGAGCTGGAGGTGTGCCTCTGTGTGTCTGGATGATACGGCGTGGCCGTATGAGGGTGAGCACCAGAGACGAGTGACGCGCTTCAGCTTACCAGGAAGGGGGATCTGTCATAGCGGCTTGTATAGCGTGGAATAGGTGAGAGAAGCGAGCAGGCGCCTGCACACCTCGGGTCCGCCGTGACCGCTACCCCTAGCGTTGATATCTATTAGTTTGCTGTGCTGTGCTTTGGAGTTCAGTGTGCTGTGGAAGTGTTTTCTGTGTATTTTGAATTTTGAAAGTGTGAGTTTAAACATTGAAGTTTTATGTGTGTTTTTCATTAAACTGTTTATGCGAATTACACTATTGGAGCACTTTTTTTCATTTCACATGTGGAATGTTTCCTGCACTTATATTTGGATGTGAGATTTGTTGCTGTGACCCTTCCTGTTTGGGTACCAAAACCATTATAGCCCTACACGAGAGTGTGGGCAATTGGAGCTGGTGAGTGAATTTCTATAGGGAGTGGACTCACTCAACAACTGGGTGTGGTGGAAGTCGCAAAGAAGACATCACGTTTCAAAGACTTTATTTTTATTTTCACTATAAAAATAATACTTTTTTCTGTTATTTTTTATGCAAAGATTAATATACTTTTATAGGTGAATGCAGTGTTTATATATATTTTTTTCACTTGTCACTTGGTGTTCACTATATATATATATTTGTTTCAATGAAGGGTTCACTTTAATGGGTGAAAGTATTTATTTTTTAGAGAGCGCCACTGTTTTTTTCCACGTTTCATTTTATCATATATGGCACAGAAGAAAACACATTGTATAAATAAAGTGGATGGTCCCTTAGTGGCGACAGCTTCCCTTCTACCTCCGACCACGACAGGTTTTCTGGCCGGCAGAACCGTCAATTCTGGTTGGACTGTAAGCCGAAGTCCCAACCCTACGCTGCTCTCTTGCTTCTGGATAGGCCCTCAGACAGCCTAGCAGCCAGATGTCTCCGGGATAGGCCTCAGAATCTGGCCTAGCAGACGGGGCAGCACAATACACGTCCACCCAGACAGGTGGAACAGAACCCCGATCACTTGACTCCACCCAAATATATAAGTTCTCCCAGCAGGCCAACGGATCCAAGAAAACCCCTGACCATTGGCTGAGGGACCCCATATACTCCTAATCTGTCCTTGCATTGCCCTTGTCTTATCTAATGTCGCCAGGTACCCGGCCATCTAGCGACAGAAGAGAGAAGTGCAGCAATTCCAGACTTAGGGTGAAATCAATTGATCCCTAGCAATTAGCCAATGCAACTTATACCTGGCAGGTAAATTTAAGAGCAACCGTGCCTAAACATCAGGGTGCTACATCAAATAATATGCAAAGTGGTTGGAGGGAAGCTTCAGAATGGCAAAGATGTTTTTGTTACAAATTATGTGAGCAGACTGCAGTTCCTCTTTAAGGATGGGCACAAATGGGCAGATAGTGCCCAGGCCTGGCTGTGATTGTTCCTAGATGATAACAGTGACACGTATATTCTGACACCAGACTCTCCATGCTGTGTCATTCTTCTGGGTGGGGGGGTAGAGAAGCTGTTTTACTCTGATGTCCATGCTGTTACATGTAGCATGCAGACTTGCCTCCCTATGCAATAACATGAGCCTCCAACTGCTATAGGCAGAGTTAAATCATCCACAAGGCAAAATTATGCTTGATCATTACAGTTTAAGCCTGCCGCTGTCCAGTCTTGTTGCCACCACTTGTCCTGACAACATCATGCCATTGCAGGAGTCTTTAGAACCCTATGAGAATCACGCTGATAGGAAACCATTAGGAAGTGGTTACAGCACCAGGGAGGGTCCTGGTCACTAGTTTTTTTGGGGGTTTTTTTTGTATTTTTAATCTAATTAGGGTATAAAATAGCAGAGGAGGGTTTTTATGCTTTACTTTAAATTTACAAAATGTAGAGATCATTTTACAGTGGGCATTTAGTTCCTAAACTTCAACTTGGATGCCCTGAATTAGCTGACATTTTTCCTTTTTGTAGAGACACTACACTAGAGTTAGCTTTCAGCACTGGGAGATGAGTGCTTGTAGATTTTGGTGCAGAAAATGAGACCCCCTTCACATTAACTCTTTTTGTGATGCTAACACAAACCCTCCCTGTAATCCTAACCCCTCCCCGTAATTCTAACACTAACCCTCCCTGTAAACCTGCCACTAACCCCTCCCTGTAATACTAACATTAACCCTCCCTGTAATCCCAACACTAACCCTCCCTGTAATCCCAACACTAATCCTCCCTGTAATCCCAACACTAACCCTCCCTGTAATTCCAACACTAACCCTCCCTGTAATCCCAACACTAACTCTCCCTGTAATCCCAACACTAACCCTCCCTGTAATCCCAACACTAACCCTCCCTGTAATCCCAAAACTAACCCTCCCTGTAATCCCAAAACTAACCCTCCCTGTAATTCCAAAACTAACCCTCCCTGTAATCCCAACACTAACCCTCCCTGTAATCCCAACACTAACCCTCCCTGTAAACCTAACACTAACCCTCCCTGTAAACCTAACACTAACCCTCCCTGTAATCCCAACTCTAACCCTCCCTGTACACCTAATACTATTCCTCAAGCTAAACCTCCCTGTAATCCTTATACTAACCCTCTTTGTAACCTGCAATCTTGCAGTAACCCTAACCCTCCTTTAAATAACCCTCCCTGCAACCCTAACGTTAACCCTCACACAAATGCCCCAGTAACCCTCACACTAACCTTCAAGGTAACCCTAAAGCTACGTGCAGACGGGTGGTTTGGCCCATCAACGTCAATTCCCATCATTTTCGGTTTTTCAGGAGAAACAGATGCAGCATCCAGCCCCCCGCAGCCAGCAACCTTTTAAAAATCTACAGCAGACTGAGATATGCAGCGACTGGATGCTGTGCCTTATGGTACTCACGTTTGGGGCAGAAATTCTGCATTCAGGGTATACATCTTTTAGGGTATAGAACCTATAAAAGCAAGTACCACTCTGTCCACCTTCCAGCCGTGTCCAGCCACCACATATTTCAGTTGTCATAGATTTTGATAGGCTGCTGGCAGCAAGGCTGGACACTGTACCTGTATCTCCCAGGCACCCAAAACCACAGGAAAATAGACGTTCATGAGCCAAATTGCCCATGTGCCCCTTTTTTGCAACCCTCATACTAACCTGTAACCCTCACGCAAACTCTTCCTAATACTTCCAGAATTCTGGATAAAGATATACATTTTTACTTCATGGTAACACAGGTCCTATGTGTTTGGAATATTTCTTCTACATATAGTTATGAAGTTCCTCTTATTTAACAAAACTATATTTGTTTCTCATGAGAACAACTTTTTTATTTTCATATGGTTTTATGCATTTATAATATATGAAATGATCTTAACTTGCTCGCTGTTTTGTGTTTTCATGGGCAAGTGGTACACACAGATTTGCTGTCGCTCCGTCTAGTGGCTGTTTATATGTTAAGCAGTACTGTGAGCACCTTTGATTTTTATCCTATTAAAGAAGCCTGACTGTATTTACATAATCATGAGTATAAGTATTTTATCAATCTTAGATTTACTATGCAAGCACCGTCTCAGGACCTAGTGACATCAGTACTGCCGGAGGATACTTCCATATGGCCAATGTTTTTTTCCGGCAGAATAAAATGGACATTGCCGATTCTCTGTATTCTGAGGTAGGTCAGCATTGCATATCGGAAACTCTTACATATTTTAAATCTATTTTATTTGTTTGGTTGATGATAGCCAAATGCAATTTAATGTTAAAAAAGGAATGATGTTGCAGCGTTAATCCTACCAATCTGTGTGTCCAGAGCTAATGATGTGTCCCTAACTGCATGCAATCGCTTGATGTGTGGACACATGCTTACAGCGGCTGAAGGCCACAGCTCCTGTCAGCCTGTCATTGACTTGTACAGATATTTTGGTCGCAGCTGTTTGGAAACGCCTAGGCTCCCGGCCACAGATATCCACAGTATACTTGCTGCACTATGGCTGATTTGGACTGTTGAGTGACATCTATGACATCTATTTGGAAGTGTGGGAAAATGTGTGAAAATGAAAGGCAGCATATAGGAGGACTTGAGCAATATATGTTAAAATGGTAATTATATTGTAAAGTATTTTCTTAAATCAAATACTAATATAACTTACATATGTTTAATGCTTTTTGAATACATTTCCTCCTTGGAGCTTCCTTTTTTAACTGTCCCCCTGCTGAATCCCAACATTGCCATTCTATGTGTGCCACCAGGACCTTGGGAGTCCTGTAGGAGTCTCCTTTACTTGTGTATTCCCACTAAGACTACAACTGTAAATGCAGAGCGAACACCCAGGCAGCGAAAGTCGCAGCGCTATAGGCAGTGCCGGGACAAGGTCATCCAGTGCCCAGGGCAAAAATGCCAACCTGCTCCCCCCCACCCCCATTAATAATGTGCATGCTCCCCAACAATCACAATCACTGCTACTGTCCCTACTTCTGTCAGCCTTGTAACAGAAGGAAGACACCCCCATCCCCACAGTAAACCATTGCGCCCAGGGTAGGCGTCCCTCTCGCCCACCTCTTTTCTCAGCCCTGGCTAGAGGTCTCGGCAACACAGGAGGCACACAGCAAATGACAATGTAGGGGCACAGTTGGCAGACTGTTTTAAAATAAAGCTCAGAGGAGAATATGAATAATAAAAAAAAAAATCTAATATTATAGTATTAGAATCTGATTTAGGAAGAAATGTACTTTAATACCACTTTAAAGTGATACTAAAGTCTAATTTTTGTTTTTAGTTAAAAATAACAAACCTGTTATACTTACCCGCTCTGTTCAGTGGTTTTGCACAGAGCAGTCCAGATCCTCCTCTTCTCGGGTCCCTCTTCGGTGCATCTGGCCCCTCCCTCCCTCCTGCCGAGTGCCCCCACAGCAAGCAGCTTGCTATGGGGGCACCCGAGCCGAGCTGCAGCTCCCTGTGTCCATTCAGACACGGAGCCGAGGCCTCTCTCTCCTCATTGGTTGACTGACTTTGATTGACAGCAGCGGGAGCCAATGGTGCCGCGCTGCTGTCTCAGCCTATGAGGAGGGGAGTCCTGGGTAGCCAAGACACTCCTACAACATCGCTGGATCTAGATGGGGCTCAGGTAAATATAAGGGGGGCTGAGGGGGGCTGCTGTACACAGAAGGCATTTTATCTTAATGCATAGAATGCAATAAGATAAAAAACCTTCTTTGTGAAACAAAAAAAAAAAAAACCTTTTGCCTTTACAATCACTTTTAAGTATAACTAAAGGTAAAGCTTTTTTTTTTTTTTTTTTTTACTTTTTAGTTTTGGATATAGTGGAGAGGGATTAGAACATCTGTAAATTTTTGCTGTCTGCGCCCCCCTGTTAAGAAGATTCATCTTCTCTATTTGTCCCGTTTACCTTTATCACTGAAAGTGAAAGTAAAAGAAAATCCTAAATTTTGGGTTGTCCCCAGGACTGTAATATGGGGGAAATCTTCCAATGGGGACACTAGTTCTGGTGGTCACCTGGGGGTCCCCAAGGAATCCCTTTATTTTGCAGGGATTTCTTCTCACTTCCTGTTTGGCTATGAGACAGGAAGTGAAGGGAAATCTCCACAATGGATACTATACTCTATGCAAAATGAAAAAAAAAAAAAATATATATATATATATATATATATATATATATATATATATACACATACATAAATATACATAGTAATCATCATCATCCTGCATTGATTATATTTCAGGTAACGGATATATGGCACACTCACCTGAACAGATTGGTTGATATTCAGATAAGGTCTGCAATGAGAATTGGTCCTGTTTGGTTTGATGACAGCGATCAAGAAGGCATAGGTAGGAATCCTTGTCAAAGGAGTGAAAAATGTGTATAAACCTGTCAAAACAATATGTATGTGTGTAATGAGAATAAGTATTAGTTCTCAGTGAAATTTTGCTGCAAAATGTTTCTATCATGGAGCATGAGGGGCGCTTATGTGCTTCCCTAGGTACTCATGGGTGCAATTAAAGCCCATCTCTGAGGATGGACTCACCCCCTTCATTCCCCACTTTCACCCATTTAGCAGATATTAAAGCAATAATGACTGAAACTTTTTTATACTTGCCTAACTTTGCCATCTGCCTCATGCTGGCACCACTTTCACAAGTAATGGCTGGTAGATCCAGCGCTTCTGTCATCCGGTCGCTTCTTAAGCCTCGTACACACTACCAAGCGTCTGTTTTTTTGTTGCATGGTAGTCTCAAGTCAAAAGTGAAGAGGTTACTCACTATACGAAAATTCTCGTACGACAGAATGCTTCTGAAGTGACATAATGTGTTGAATAGTTTTGTATCAGTTTTTTCGTTTCTGAGCATGCGTAGTCTTGCTCTTACGATTTTTTTCGTACGAAAACCGTACTAATGAAACGAAAATAGGAGGTTGAGTTTGCGTACGACAAAAATCTTATATTCTGCACATCCAGCTTTTGTTGGACGAAAAACCGGAATTGGCTGTCGAAAACACCATACTAACGATCTGAAAATCGGCAGATCAATCATCGGACTAAATTTTACTTCCGATTTTCGTATCGTGTGTAAGGGCCTTTAGTGTTGTCCTCTCGCCACTTCTGGTTCCTGAGAGTACCCTGGCAAAAGGAAGACAAAAGCAAGTGTCCACATCTCCCAGGTAGTGTCATGGCCACCTGAAGAAGAACAACCATCCTACTCTGCAGGGAAGAAGATGAAAAACTCAGGACCCAGCATAATAAAATAATCTAGTGGTTATTTAGACTTTGTGTGGGAGCTATATATCCAGAGTTTAGTTTTAAGGGAAACCTGTACTGAAAGTAATATGAAGTCTGATATTGTTGACCTGCTTCTAAAAACACTAGACACTTAGCTGGTGTCAGGATCTTGGTGTGAACCTCTGCTGTGTCTGGCAATGTCTCTTCTTGCTGAGCCACCAAAACTGCTAGACAATGACTCTGATTCATTGGACAATCCTGCCTTGTGCCTTGTTTCTGCTGAACCTTGAACTGCTGAACCTTGAACTGATGAACCTTGAACTGATGAACCTTGAACTTCTTCCTATTTAAGCCATTCCTTTGCGTTTTCCAGATTACTGTGCTCTCTTCAGCCAATATCTTGCTCTTGTCGCTCCTGCTGCCATTCCTGTCTCTGCTACCAATCGTTCCTGACATTTGGTTTGTTTACTTCTGCTTGATTCCTATTTGCTGTATCACCTACTGGACCCCGGCTTACTCACCTCCTGGTGGGGCGATCCTGAGGTATTAACATGCAGCAAAACCCATCTCCACCCTCAAGAGCTCTAGTAAACACCGGTTAGTGCTCAGACCCCATGCCTCAGATGAACTCATGTCATCCACCAGGGTAACCTGCTGTTGCACTTTTCAGCTGGGTGGTGGAAGCCTCTTTGCTGCTATAGCTACTGGCTTTTCAGGCTGACTGTAACAGCTGGTTGTGGTTCTAACACCTTTTGAGGTACAAATCATGACATTCAGAATAAAGTCAGAGCTCCAAATTTGCTACTTTTTCCAGGCTACTGACTCAAAACGTACTGAAGGTAAAGTATAAAAGGACAGTAGCTACTGCATCAGCATGAAACTAGGTATCTAGTATTTTCAGTAGGTAGGTTCCATAGTTAGTCAGTACAATGTTCCTTCCTGAAGGAATTCCCCGGTTTCAAGCTTAGTAACCAGAACCAGGGTAAAGCTGGTCATGAACTTAATGGAATGGCCAGAGATGCATGCATAATCTCCTTGGGTTCTGGCAGCTCATTTAGACCTAAAGTCTGCCTTCCCACAGATACTCGCACTCTATTTTATTTTTTACCTTTTAACATTTTCCACTCTGACATCACTCCAGTCTAATTTTCACCAGTGTATTAAACCCTGATGAGAGGGTCCCGTACAGGCCCGGACTGGGACAAACAATAGGCCTGGGCATTTTAGACTGAGCAGCCCATGACATATTTACCGGACCCTTCCCTGCTCTCCATCCTAACAGATCCCCCACAGCAGCCAGCAGGAGAGGGGAGGAGGGAATCTGGTAGAGCTGCAGGGGGCGAGGAGGGGCTGGGAAGGAGCACAGAGGAAACTAGAGAAACACTGGGGGGCAGAGAGCACTGTTAGAGACTGGAGAGCACTGGGGGGGTTGGAGGGCACTAGGCGGGGGGCGGAGAGCACAGGGGGGACCGGAGAACACTGGGGGGAACAGAGAGCACTTGGGGGGGAAGGGCGGAGAGCACTAGGTGGGGGCTGGAGAGCACAGGGGGGGCCGGAGAACACTGGGGGGAGCAGAGAGCACAGGGGAGGGTGAGGAGCACTGGGGGGGGGGCAGAGAACACTGGGGAGGGCAGAAAGCACTGTGGGTGCCGGTGAACACTAAGGGGGGGGGGCGAGAGCACTGGGGGGGAGGAGAACAACACCGGTGGGGCTCTCGGGGGGGGGAGCACTGGAGGGGGGCAATTCCAGCTTTATAAAATTGTAAATCTGTACTTACTCTATTGTATACAACGCTAGAAAAAAATGTGGGCTTTAGATATACTTTAATTTTCATTCAGGAGAAATAGTTCTCTTTAAAGCAAAACTCCAGCCAAAAAATGTTTTTTTCTTTGCTTTGGATAGAGTTTAGAAGGGTTAGAACCTCTGTCAGATCATTAGCAGCAGCCATTTGAAGTAGTTAGAATAAATCTACGTGACTGGTCAGTTTATCCTGATTTGTTGCAATATCCTTGCCGTAGATGAAAACCAGGAGGCAGAAGCTCTTCAGATCCTCAGTGCTATTTATGACATCAGGGAACAAGCTGCAAAGAAGGAGCCAGCCAACATAGCCAAGGTTCTACATGCCCTGGCTATGCTGCACTATCTCAGAGTGGATTTTAAGGCGGTAAGTCTTCCCCATAAAAGTTTTTATTTAAACTGTTGGTCTATAGATTCTTTTTTACAAATAAAGCACTCCTAAATCTTAAAGTATATGTAAACCCTAAAATCACATATAAAGTTTAGCATGACAAAGTCATGTTAAAAGTATTTTTCATCTGTAAATTTGCATCTTTCAGTAATATCTTAAAGTGGAGTTCCACACAAAAATTGAACTTCCGCTTATCCGTTCCCCCCATCCCCCCCCCGCGGTGTCACATTTGGCAGGAGGGGGGAGCCGATACCTGTCTAATACAGGTATTTGCTCCCACTTCTGGTAAAAGATTGTCGCAGTATCCGCGGCGATCTAGTCCATGTCCGGCCTCCGATTTAGTTTATGGCTTGCGACTTCATTTAACAGTCAATGCAAGTCACAATTAAATCACAAAGGAGTAGTGCAGTTGCAAAGTCGCTGCAACTTCACCTGCAAGGATTTGAGGGGTTCCATTGCCGGCAATAGGGTGCGACTTGTCATGTGATTTTGAACTGTCAAATTGAATGACAAAAAAGGTTATAAAGGAACAACTTATTTGAAAAAAAAAAAATATTTTTTACATTTGGAGGTTGGCAGGATCTAATGGGCCGATCAAGAAACTTGGTTATGCATTTAGCGCCTGAGGTTTAGTCAGGGAGCTCCTCACCAAATTCCTTGTCGGGAGTAGCTACTGTAGATAGTTGTTAGAGATCCATTGATTTCTCCAAGTTTGGCCTTGTTATACTTTTCTCTTCTGCCACTAGGTGGCCGGGTACTTGGTGGAATAGATGTGAGAAGGACATTTCTAGGCCAAGTTATGGGTATATGGGAGGTCTCAGTTAATGGACAGGGGTTTATTGAATCCTTTGGCCTGCTGGAAGAACCTATATATTCGGTTGGGGTCAGGTGATCTATGTTCTGTGCCACCTGAACGGTTGTCTGGGTGGATGTGTGTCTTGTGCCCCGGACTGCTAGGCCGGAGATTAGGCCTATCCCGGGGGCATCTGGCTGCGAGGCTGTGTAAGGGCCTATCCAGAAGTAAGAGAGCAGCGCAGGGTTGGGATTGCGGCTTGTAGTCCAACCATAAGTGATGGTTCTGCCGGCCAAAGAACCTGTCAGTGGTCGGAGGTAGAATGGAAGCTGTCGCCACTAAGGAACCGTCCACCTTTAACCAGGGACCACAGTGAGTAACTGAAGCAAGTACCGGAGCAACATTCTCACCGAACGGGCATGTTGGAGAATCGGAAAACTTCAGGCGGTGATCAAGTCAGGGACCCAACCAGCGGAGGTGACGCTTGCAGAGCAGCCCTGTGTTTCAAGCCAGGGTCCGAGCCGGTCAGCAGGGGTGAAGCTTTAAAAATATCTGGAGTGCCAAGCTAGGGATCCAGCAGGGAAGCATGGGTGATGCCTGAGGGAGCAAAAGCCTTGAGGAGCTCATGGGATTCAGAGCAGGGGCTGATCCGGGGGGGGGGGGGTAACAGGGTAATTGCGCCCCCCATTATGTAATACTCAACTGAAATCGAAGCCCCCTCTGCGGTCCCCATACACAGCACCAGCCAGCGACATTTCTCCCCGGAGTTACTTCCGGGTATCGCGGCTCTAGCGCTGTGATTCCCCGGGGCTACGATGACGTCACTCCTGCGCGCATGGTAGCAGCACACTCACTGAAGCAAATGGCATGTGTGTGCCATTGCTTCAGTGCACATGTGCCCATGACGTTGGCACATGTAGATATAGGGGATATCTCCTAAACCGTGCAGGTTTAGGAGATATCTGGGGTAGCTACAGGTAAGCCTTATTATAAGGTGACCAGATTTTCAAAATGAAATCCGGGGACATTTTTTTTTTGGCAAATGCTAAACGATTTTATAAGCATATATTCCTCAAATTATATATTCAGTGTATGTGGTATATGTTTATGGAAGGAATATATGATATATACGTTATTTCTCACTAGCCCCCCCCATTAGTATAGAATCCACCCAGTGCAGAGCCCCCATTAGTACAGAATCCCCCCAGCGCAGAGCCCCCCATTAGTATAGAATCCCCCCAGTGCAGAGCCCCCATTAGTACAGAATCCCCCCAGCGCAGAGCCCCCCATTAGTATAGAATCCCCCAGTGCAGAGCCCCCCCCCATTAGTATAGAATCCCCCCAGTGCAGAGCCCCCATTAGTATAGAATCCCCCCAGTGCAGAGCCCCCATTAGTACAGAATCCCCCCAGTGCAGAGCCCCCCATTAGTATAGAATCCCCCCAGTGCAGAGCTCCCCCATTAGTATAGAATCCCCCCAGTGCAGAGCCCCCCCCCCCCATTAGTATAGAATCCCCCCAGTGCAGAGCCCCCCCCCCATTAGTATAGAATCCCCCCAGTGCAGAGCCCCCCCATTAGTATAGAATCCCCCCAGTGCAGAGCCCCCCCCCATTAGTATAGAATCTCCCCAGTGCAGAGCCCCCATTAGTATAGAATCCCCCCAGTGCAGAGCCCCCATTAGTATAGAATCCCCCCAGTGCAGAGCCCCCCCATTAGTATAGAATCCCCCCAGTGCAGAGCCCCCATTAGTATAGAATCCCCCCCATTAGTATAGAATCCCCCCAGTGCAGAGCCCCCATTAGTATAGAATCCCCCCAGTGCAGAGCCCCCATTAGTATAGAATCCCCCCAGTGCAGAGCCCCCCCATTAGTATAGAATCCCCCCAGTGCAGAGCCCCCCCATTAGTATAGAATCCCCCAGTGCAGAGCCCCCATTAGTATAGAATCCCCCCAGTGCAGAGCCCCCCCCATTAGTATAGAATCCCCCAGTGCAGAGCCCCCATTAGTATAGAATCCCCCCAGTGCAGAGCCCCCATTAGTATAGAATCCCCCCCAGTGCAGAGCCCCCCCCCCCCATTAGTATAGAATCCCCCCAGTGCAGAGCCCCCCCCCCATTAGTATAGAATCCCCCCAGTGCAGAGCCCCCCCCCATTAGTATAGAATCCCCCAGTGCAGAGCCCCCATTAGTATAGAATCCCCCCAGTGCAGAGCCCCCATTAGTATAGAATCCCCCCAGTGCAGAGCCCCCCCCATTAGTATAGAATCCCCCCAGTGCAGAGCCCCCCCCATTAGTATAGAATCCCCCAGTGCAGAGCCCCCCCCCATTAGTATAGAATCCCCCAGTGCAGAGCCCCCCCCATTAGTATAGAATCCCCCCAGTGCAGAGCCCCCCCCCCATTAGTATAGAATCCCCCCAGTGCAGAGCCCCCCCCATTAGTATAGAATCCCCCCAGTGCAGAGCCCCCCCCCCCCATTAGTATAGAATCCCCCCAGTGCAGAGCCCCCCCCCATTAGTATAGAATCCCCCAGTGCAGAGCCCCCATTAGTATAGAATCCCCCCAGTGCAGAGCCCCCATTAGTATAGAATCCCCCCAGTGCAGAGCCCCCCCCATTAGTATAGAATCCCCCCAGTGCAGAGCCCCCCCCCATTAGTATAGAATCCCCCAGTGCAGAGCCCCCCCCCCATTAGTATAGAATCCCCCCAGTGCAGAGCCCCCCCCATTAGTATAGAATCCCCCAGTGCAGAGCCCCCCCCCATTAGTATAGAATCCCCCCAGTGCAGAGCCCCCCCATTAGTATAGAATCCCCCCAGTGCAGAGCCCCCATTAGTATAGAATCCCCCCAGTGCAGAGCCCCCCCCATTAGTATAGAATCCCCCCAGTGCAGAGCCCCCCCCATTAGTATAGAATCCCCCCAGTGCAGAGCCCCCCCATTAGTATAGAATCCCCCAGTGCAGAGCCCCCCCCCATTAGTATAGAATCCCCCCAGTGCAGAGCCCCCCCATTAGTATAGAATCCCCCAGTGCAGAGCCCCCCCCCATTAGTATAGAATCCCCCCAGTGCAGAGCCCCCCCATTAGTATAGAATCCCCCCAGTGCAGAGCCCCCATTAGTATAGAATCCCCCCAGTGCAGAGCCCCCCCCATTAGTATAGAATCCCCCCAGTGCAGAGCCCCCCCCATTAGTATAGAATCCCCCCAGTGCAGAGCCCCCATTAGTATAGAATCCCCCCAGTGCAGAGCCCCCCCCATTAGTATAGAATCCCCCCAGTGCAGAGCCCCCCCATTAGTATGGAATCCCCCCAGTGCAGAGCCCCCCCATTAGTATAGAATCCCCCCAGTGCAGAGCCCCCCCATTAGTATGGAATCCCCTGCACATGTCCACCACATACTGTAAATAAATGAAGTTTACAGACCTCAGAACAGCTCGGATGATACACACAGCCGTGTGTGTCCCTCGGGCTCCTCCTCCTCCTGTGTGAATGTAAACAGAGAGGAGGGGGAGGCGGCTTCAGTCCGCTGTGCTGCGGGACACAGTGCAAGTCCCGTGGCACAGATCAGGGCAACGGCCAGAGTTAGCGGTGCGTTCCGCTACGTTCCTGAGTGCCGCCCCTGCAATCCGGGGACAAATCCGGGGACAGACGGGCTCCGGGGAGAGTGTCCTCAATCCGGGGACTGTCCCCGGAAAACGGGGACGTCTGGTCACCCTACCTTATTATAGGCTTACCTGTAGCAAAAAGAGGATTGTAAGGGTTTACAACCACTTTAAGTTTCGTGAGGCATCATCTAAATGCAGCTCCAGGGACTTTATTTCTGCTCCCCCTGACTCCTCGCAGCTCTCAGGTGGCCTAAAATATAATCCCGGGACCCCATCAGTTCATTTAGAGGGGTCCAGGGTGCTGTAGTATGAAGAGACTTTTTTTTTTTATAAATTCTGCGCTTAGGCGGGTATTAACACAACCAGGAGACAAATTTTGCAAAATAATGAAATGAAGGTTCCGGCTCTGGCGGAGTGATATCAGTCAGCAGCCTTATCACTTCCTAACTCTTTCAGCCAATAGGTGCTGAGTGAAGGACGGGCTCAAGCTGAGGGGGAAATAGCGGCGGGCAGCAGCCATCAGCAGCAGCGGCGGTGACACAGCAAGTGTGTGTGTGTGTGTGTGTGTGTGTGTGTGTGTGTGTGTGTGTGTGTGTGTGTGTGTACACACTGAGAGCGACAGGCCACCACAGCAGGCTGAGGATAGTAGAAAGCTTTAAATCTACAACAAATTCTTTGTCTCCAAAAAGGTAGTTACTCAGTATCACCCTTCACCTATGCCATGCCCTGGCTGTTGCCCACAATGAGGAATTATACAGCAGCTAAATGTGTTCATCATCATGATAATCACACAGTACAGGTGCAATGAGCCACAGCACTTGTATTGTGTTATTATCATGATGATGATGATATTAATCTTTAGGCCTCATTCACACAGGGCATGCTGTAGACATGCGTCCAACATGCAGGGCTGTCTTTTACTGGATTGGGGATGCTTAAAGTGTTGCATATATCCCTGTGCCGGCATCCAATTTATTTCTACTGAGACACACAGCCACACTGTCCCAATATGTCATGTGTGCAGGTTTGGGTCCTAGAATGCATGCAGGGTGTGTTCAGGAACCCGTACCAGCATGTCATATTGGCACATAGCGGCTGTGTCAGTGTACAAATAAATAAAAATAAATAAGTGTGGCATATGTCAGAATATAAATAAATCGAATGCTGGCACTGTTTTAAACGAGGTTAGGACTGTATCAGTGGCGGTGCGTCTATAAGGGCGCACGGGCCACCCCCTCTAGCACCAATAGATAGATTCATGTATTGCATGAATCTATCCATGGCCGCCGCTGCCACCCCTTTTCGGGCGCAGGGTGCCTGTTACAGCGGCGGGGGTGTTTTTGAAGCACCTGATTAGAGCTATAGGGCTCTAAAAGGCGTCAAAAAAGGTGACCTGTGAGCGCCATGCTGGGCGCTCGCAGGTCACTCAGCTGTGTTAGAAAAGCTAATGAATATTCGCTTTCCTAACACTAAACCGCCTCTCCGCCAATCAGGTGCTCGGATCTGTTACCCGCCACCTGATTGGCTGAAACAGCAGGCGCTGTGATTGGACGCCAGGTGTCCAATCATAGCAGAGGACGGGAGAAGACATCGAGGAGCTGTCCCACCGAGACAGGTAAGTGCAGACGGCGGACCGGCGGGGGGCGGCAGCATTTCATATGGCACAGTGGCTGCGTTTAATGGAGCACAGTGGGAGAAATTGATGGGCACAGTGGCGGCAATTGATGGGCACAGTGGCGGCAATTGATGGGCATAGTGGTGGCAATTGATGGGCACAGTGGCGGCAATTGATGGGCACAGTGGCTGCGTTTGATGGGCACAGTGGCGGCAATTGATGGCACAGTGACAGCGATTGATGACACAGTGGCTGCATTTGATGGGTACAGTGGTGGCAATTGATGGGCACAGTGGCGGCAATTGATGGGCACAGTGGCGGCAATTGATGGGCACAGTGGCTGCGTTTGATGGGCACAGTGGCGGCAATTGATGGCACAGTGACAGCGATTGATGACACAGTGGCTGTGTTTGATGGGACAGTGGCGGCAATTGATGGGCACAGTGGCTGCGTTTGATGGCACAGTGGTGGCAATTGATGGGACAGTGGCTGCAGATGATGGCAAAGTTACTGCGTTTGATGGGCACAGTGGCGGCAATTGATGGGCACAGTGGCTGCGATTGGTGACACAATGGCTGCGATTGATGGTACAGTGAGGCTGCAATTGATGGTTTTTTTTTTTCAGAATTTTTCAGTTTGTTTGCGCCCCCCCAAAAATTTTGAGCACCAGCCGCCACTGGACTGTATGATACGTTAAATACCGTTCTGTAAGCAACACCTTATTTTCTGGCAGTGCCCTTCCCGAGACTAGACTCTAGATCCTCCCCTGATTCAGAGTCAGTGAGTCCAGTGAGAGACTAGGAGCTCAAGGGGCTGTAGTGAAGCTGAGTGAACTGTTGAACTTTGTGTTAGGAACTGTTAAGTACTGTTGCCATAGGAGACAGCAATCCTGCACGTGCAGAAGTGGCACCTTGCTGGGGCCTTTCCCTGTACGGCTGTCCTCCTATTGAAGTCTCGGAGTCTGCCAATTGAAATTGCAACTACTCAAGGGTGTCCTGGCCCTAACCCTCTTTCCCTGCAAAATCGAAAAAGGACTGTTAAAAAAAATAAATAAATCTCTTTTGCATCCAAGAAGTGTCTGGCGCCCAATGACTTTTACCACCTTTGTACCCACTATGCCTTATAACCCACTACATATTTAAGGATGTCAGCAGTCTGTGGCCTCAAAGGTTCTCATGGAAGAGGTTAGAGATTCTGCTGCATGCACATAAATACTAAAACAATACATGGTATCATTTCCAATATGTTTACAGAATAAAGTTTGCAAACAGTGTTTGCGGGTTTAATTTACACAGAATACACAGTACAGGACCACCTCCAAACTGACAGCACTTACATTGGTGCTACCATACTGGAGATGAAGCAGTGAAAGGAAACGGTCATGTGATTTAGCTGGAACTAACATATATTTAACTTTTTTTTTTGTCACGTCTTAGGCACATGAGTTGGGAAGCAAACTCCTGCAACTTACCCAGCTGCTGCCAGAGGATGATAAATCAGACAGCTTAAAGCTCTTTATGGAGAGCATTGAAAGAAAAATGTCTGCAAGGCAACGTCCTTTTCCATGATACTCAAAGCCGAATTGCCAAACCCCTTTGAATTGTGGACTCTGCATAAAATGGGATGGATGCAACAGACTCAAGATGGGAATTGTCATAGTTCATGTACAGTGCGAGCTTCCATGCACATTCCTGTGTTTTTGGCTGTTACTACTCGACTTGGAATTTTGAGTGTTCCCCTTCACCTTGGGGGTTCCCCATGTCTGTTTTCTTATTAATATACATACTGTTTAATTATATCTAAAGTCACAACTGTTTTTTTATTTTTTGGGACCGAGTAGGTTTGTAGGCACACTATGTAGCCTATGTGTGTGCCTACAAAGTCCATCTTTGCAATTTCTTAGTTTTTTCCAATAAAACCTGGAAGTTGACTGGTTTCTATTAGAGCTGCAAAATTAATCGTTAAAAAAATCGTGATCTCGATTCACCACCTATGACGATCTCTCCTAAAGATTTTGTGATTCTTTCATATAAACAAGTGGAGAGACTTTATCTGCTCACTCAGCTGTCAAAAGAAAGCATCCAGGCAGTCTGCCAAGTCTTTAAAACTTGAAACATTGTAACTAAGCTTCCTTCTTAGATCAAAGGGATAGAACTTCTGTGTAAATAAATAATCGGGCAGTCTGCCAAGTTTTCAACAACATGTAAATATAGGAAGTTTAACCACTGAAAGTCTAAATCTTTTTCTGACACTTCTTTCTTAAGTTAAAATCAATATTTTTTGCTCGAAAATTACTTGAAACCCCCAAACATTATATATTTATTTAGCAGAGACCCTAGGGAATAAAATGGCAATTGCTGCAATATTTTATGTCACACTGTATTTGCCCAGCGGTCTTTCAAATGCAATTTTTTGGGAAAAAAACACTTCAATGAATAAAAAATAAAACAAAACAGTAAAGTTAGCCCAACTTTTTTGGTTTTAATGTGAAAGATGATGATGATGATGTTATGGTGAGAGAATCGTGATCTAAGCAAAAAAAATGTGATTCTCATTTTAGCCAGAATCATGCAGCTCTAGTTTCTATGCAGAGCTGCACCAGATTTTGCACTCTCCAGTTTTAGTAAATCTCCTCCATTGATTCATAAGATTCAATATATTTTTAATAAGCCTAGAGCAGGGATATGCAATTAGCGGACCTCCAGCTGTTGCAAAACTACAAGTCCCATCATGCCTATGGCTCTGGGTGTCATGCTTGTAGCTGTCAGAGTCTTGCTATGCCTCATGGGACTTGTAGTTCTGCAACAGCTGGAGGTCCGCTAATTGCATATGCCTGGCCTAGAGTATTGCTTTTATTTCAGTTGCATCTAAATTAGCAAAAAAAAAACAACAATGTATCTTGGACCAGCAAGTTTATTAAGAAATTATTTTTTTCCATCATATTTAGCGCAAAACAGTCGTTTTGGTGTTTCATTGCCATTGTGAATTTAAATTATTGTATAAAACAGCTATAGAGATTGGGAGTCCACTATGTGACCCCCTCCTTGCAAACCAAAAAAAAAACAATAAAAATATGATACATTAACTGGCTTTTAATAAATACATTTTACTTAACATTGCTTTTTTTTTTACCTTTTTACATTTATTTACATGTGTGAACATCTTTATTGACACACTAAGCATTGTGAGATACAAGCAATTAGCACACTTACATTTTACATTATAGCTTACCTACAGTTGGATATTTATATAGCTAAATCTATTTGTACACGTTGGTTTGCTCATGCCTTGTGATACATACAGTGCACTCACAATGCTTGAATGTAAGGGTACATTTCTGGTGAAGTAAGGCTTGAAGTAGTGATTTGTCTTATTCTTAAGCTTACATTCACTTGTGCATAACAATTTTGGTGTCTGCAATCCAAAACTCTGTTGTTTTTTTTTTTTTTTAAACAAGACAGGTTTAAGTCACACACAATTTGTGGCAACGCAGCCAGGAGAAGGTAGCGGCTGTACGTAAACAGTCGGCCATTTTGATCTACTCAGGCTTCCGTGTTGTTGGCTGTACTAGGCCGTGTTACTGTTGTGTATTGTGTAGACACTTAATAAATAGAGAAATAACCTTTTTTTATTCTAAACTAGGTAAAACATGCTTCAGTTTCATGCTAAATCCAGCACAAAGCAGTACAGCCATCTAAAGCTATTTGGAAAACACTTTTGTGTTTTGTGTGTGCACGGATTAGGCCTTAGGGCCTATGGCACCCTGTGTGATATTTTATATTAGGCCTGTCTCAGTGATAACAAAAAAACCTTCTTCACATTTCTTGTAATCGATTTGCATTTCTGATTTGTGAAGATTATCTGAGAACTGTAGACGTCTGTCATGCAATGGGCAGCCAAACAAACATCTTTCTATAATGGCTTCCTCCCTCATGTAGGGTGATGCAACATTCGACCACAGTTTGTTAGACATGTGCACAACAAATTTGTTTTGTTTCGTTTCATTTCTTTACGTTTCCTTTGATTCGTAATTTCGTAAGGGGCGAGTTTTCATATTCGGACTCGTTCGTATTTTGGTAACAGATATATTTTCATTGATACAAAATATTCGTAATTCCGTTAGTCTAATGATTCGTCATTTCGTAAGACGCGAGGTTTCATATTCGGACTCGTTCGTATTTTCGTAACAGTTATATTTTCTTTGATACAAAATGTTTCGTAATTCTGTTAGTCTAATTTTCTTTGATTCTAATTTTGTTAGATATTAATTTTCGTTTATTCGGTACACTTCTCGTAATTTAGTAATGGTTACTTTTGTGAGATTGCCTTTTTCGTTGATTCGTACTTTCGTAGGAAATAAAGAATAATAATAATCCTATGCTTGCTTTTCTAATAAGTCCTGTACTTACTTCAGTCCACTCCCTTAGGCCCCTTTCACACTGGGGCGGTGGGGGCGTTGGCGGTAAAACAGCGCTATTTTTAGCGCTGTTTTACCGTCGTTTTTGAGGCTGTATTCGGCCGCTAGCGGTGCGGTTTTAACCCCCGCTGGCGGCCGAAAAAGGGTTAAATTCGCTCGTGCAGCGCGGCTATAGCCACGGTATTGCCGTGGTATAGCCGCGCTGTCCCATTGATTTCAATGGGCAGGAGCGGTGAACACACCGCTCCTTCACCGCTCCAAAGATGCGGCTCGCAGGACTTTTTTTACCGTCCTGCCAGCGCACCGCTTCAGTGTGAAAGCCCTCGGGCTTTCACACTGAACAAACAGCGGAGGCTGTTTAGGGGCGGTTTGCAGGCGGTATTTTTAGCGCAATAACGCCTGCAAACCGCCCCAGTGTGAAAGGGGCCTTAGTCACGAGACCTGACTCAGTCTCCTCCTCAACTGACTCTAAAAAGATTCAGGAATGCCGTGTGACACAAAAGGGATAAGCTGATTGGCTAAAGATATTAAGTAAGATACATCACTCACTAATACACTGCCCAATCAAAAGAACGATTCGAGAACACGAAATTACGAACATATTAAGATACACTTACACTGTCCATTCAAAAGAACGATTTGAGAACACAAACAAACGAAAATTCCGAACAGACAAAGAAACAAAATTAAGAACACGCGAATGAAAATACGAACATATTATGAACAAAGGATTAAAAATACGAAATGTAAATCATTCGTTATAGATGTAATTTTCTTTCTTTTGCTCTTTCGGAGTTTCATATTTTCGTAAGTTTGTCCGTTCGTAAGTTCGTAATTTCGCATGTTCGTTATTTTGCTTATTTGTAATTTTTGTAATCTTCGTATTTTTGGTTCTTTCAGCTATTCGGATGTTTGAATTGATCTGAATGTACGAATACTAAAAGAGAAAATCAATGTTAGTGAATGAGAGCCGTCCTAATGCACACTACTGAAGTTGCTCCGACTTCAGAAAAGGTTCCTGTACTACTTCAATCCGACTTCTAGGTGACTTGTACTCATTGATTACAATGGAAGTCGCCTCCAAGTCGGATCCCTGTTCATAGTGAGGCAACTTTACAGGAAGCAGAAAGGAATTTACCCAGGGACTCCCCACTAAACAGGCATGATGTCACAAGAGCTGATAAGCTCTGATTGGCCACTGGCAAAGTCCCCTGTCCTGGAGGCGACTTCAAGTCGCGTTGTAAGTCGCTCCAAGTCGCGCTGTGGTTCACGCTCAAGTCGTGTCCAAGACGCCTCGCAAAGTCGCGCTGTAAGTCGCGTCGCCCCTGTGTGCACCGGCTCTTAGGTTTGCTGTTGCCGGTTGTAGGTCGTACTCATTGCACTAAGTGAATACAGCTTCACTTTGCAGATATGGAAGGTTTGATGGTACTGTTTGGTTACCAGGCTTCAGCAAGGTTCCAGGGTACTGAGGTGGCTTTTCAAAATCAGAATTTGAAGCTGTGGGGGGTGAGGGAGCAACTGTTTTTTTTTTTTATTATAAACATCAGAGGGCATTGTAGATGTACTTAGTACCTAATGTATACATTATATTGAGGTGTAAATACTCCTGGGGGTGCCCCCCACATCTTGGTGTTCCTGTGCAACTGGTTTGTGTGTGGAATCATTCTTTGTGCATACAGTACAATAACTTTGTACTTGAAAATACTTTGTTAACTTGTTCCCACTAGCGTAATGCATATAATGCTCGGCTGCCACATATCTGTCCGCGGGAACTGCCGTGTGCTGAGAGTACTCTCATTATGCACTCCCAGTACAATAACTAAGCTACGACCAGCAGCTCCCGGTCACTGTTTACAAACAGGACCCAATAGGACAGGCTCTCAATCACGTGACTGCTGCGACAGCCAATAACAATGGTCACCTGATCAGCAGTTTAGCTACACCTCCTGGCGTTAAGATCCACTTAAAGGGCCACCATGAGGTATTGGTAAGGGGTTAAGGATTGTCCCATTCAGTCCGGGTGCCACGCAATACCTATATTTGGGCACAATATGACCAAGCTGATTGAACATTTTCTGCACCCATAAAACTAGCCACACATGTTACAATCTGATTGTACAATTTCTCTACAATCTGCCAAAGCTATATGGTTGAAGCCCTACACAAACAGTCCATATAGTTTGTAGGCAGTAGGTTTGGCTCCCATACTAACATAGTTGGAGTATGAAGGGCTATACATAGTTGAGTATGCGGATTATGTACTCAACTATTACATACACTATATCGCCAAAACTATTGGGATGCCTGCCCCTACTCGCACATGAACTTTAATGCATCCCAGTCTAATGCCGCATACAGACGATCGGATTTTCCAACGGGAAAGGTTGGATGTGATCCTGTTGGCGGAAAGTCCAACCGTGTGTACGCTCCATCAAACATTTGTTGTCAGACTTTCCGACAACAAATGTTGACTAGCAGGTTCTCAAATTTTCCGCTAACAAATTTTTGTTGTCGGACTTTCCGATCGTGTGTACACAAGTCGCACACAAAAGTTCACACATGCTCGGAATCAAGTACGAGCCGGAAGCGCTCGGTCTTGTAAAACCAGCGTTCATAATGGAGATATCACATGACTATTGAACTTCTTTTTTATCGGCTCGCCGTACGTCACCACGTTCTCACGTTCGTAATTGTTGGCCAACATTTGTATGACCGTGTGTATGCAAGACAAGTTGGAGCCAACAACCTTCAAACAAAATTCCACGGTTTTGTTGTCGGAAAGTCTGATCGTGTGTACGGGGCATTAGGGTTCAATATTGAGTTGGCCCACCCTTTGCAGCTATAAAAGCTTCAACTCTTCTGGGAAGGCTGTCCACAAGGTTTAGGAGTGTGTCTATAGAAATGTTTGACCATTCTTCCAGAAGTGCATTTGTGAGGTCAGGCACTGATGTTGGACAAGAAGGCCTGGCTCGCAGTCTCCGCTCTAATTCATCCCAAAGATGTTCTATCAGGTTGAGGTCAGGACTCTGTGCAGGCCAGTCAAGTTCCTCCACTCCAAACTCGCTCATCCATGTCTTTATGGACCTTGCTTTGTGCACTGGTCCAAATCATTTGGTACAGGGGGGATTATGGTGTGGGGTTGTTTTTCAGGGGTTGGGCTTGGCCCCTTAGTTCCAGTGAAGGGAGCACTTAAGGCGTCAGCATACCAAGACATTTTGGACAATTTCATGCTCTTAACTTTGTGGGAACAGTTTGAGGATGGCCCTTTCCTGTTCCAACTTGATTGCGCACCAGTGCACAAAGCAAGGTCCATAAAGACATGGATGAGCGAGTTTGGGGTGGATGAACTAGACTGGCCTGCACAGAGTCCTGACCTCAACCTGATAGAACACCTTTGGGATTAATTAGAGCAGAGACTGCGAGCCAGGCCTTCTCGTCCAACATCAGTGCCTGACCTCACAAATGCAATTCTGGAAGAATGGTCAAACATTCCCATAGACACACTCCTAAACCTTGTGGACAGCCTTCCCAGAAGAGCTGAAGCTCTTATAGCTGCAAGTGATTGGCCACCTCAATATTGAACCCTACGGACTAATGCTGCGTACACATGAGCGGACTTTACGGCAGACTTTGTCCAGCGTACTTTTCGACGGACTTTACGAATGAACGGACTTGCCTACACACGATCAACCAAAGTCCGACGGATTCGTACGTGATGACGTACGACCGGACTAAAACAAGAAAGTTCATAGCTAGTAGCCAATAGCTGCCCTAGCGCCGATTTTTGTCCGCCGGACTAGCATACAGACGAGCGGACTTTTCGACCGGACTCGAGTCCGTCGGACAGATTTGAAACATGTTTCAAATCTAAGTCCGTCAAACTTTTGAGAAAACAAAGTCCGCTGGAGCCCACACACAATTGGAATTGTCCGACGAAATCCGGTACGCCGGACCAAGTATGCCGTAAAGTCCGATGGTGTGTACGTGGCATTAGACTGGGATGCCTCTAAAGTTCATATGCGTGTAAAGGCAGGCGTCCCAATACTTTTGACAATAAATGAAATATTTGACTCAGGGGGGTTGGGGGAACTTATTATAGGACAGCTGTAGATTTAGGTAAAATTGTACTTTATGCATGCTGAATACAATAAAGAAAGAAAGAAACGTTGGAGCTGTCGCAATCAAATATTATGCTTTTTCTTCTTAAGTAATAAATCATGAAAGTTGATTGGCTGGTTTTCACTGCAATCACTATGGGCTGCCATCACTTCAATAGGATAACCAGTCTTTTAACATTTCCTGTAACATTTTTGTTAGCACAGTGACTTACATTTATGAAGGACTGTAAATCTCTTTTATAAGACATCATAATACTGTACTTCAAGGACTAAAATGACTCATTAGCCAATACTTCATTGTCTGTTAAACACTATATGCTGTCATGCTCATAAAACCATATGCAATACCCTTTGTGACAAAGTACCGGAACTCTACAGAAAGTCATTGATGCATATTCGCTACAGATGTACCTTGACGTGGTCAGTCAACCTAAAACATCATGGGGCTTATTCATTAAGTGCAGAGAGCAGGAACCAGAAATCAGCTTTCATCCATACACACAGGCCATAAGCTCATTGGGTGCTTTGGCCCACTTTTATGTGCATATCTACATCCCCCCCATGTTTTGTCCCTTTAAAAACCTTGCAAGTACAGAATGTTACCTGTTGATTGGCCAGATATGCACTCTTATCCTAATTTCAGCCCTGCTCAGTTTTCTTTTTGTTAAACTACAAAATCTCTCCACCTCTCCCCATCGCCGCAACATCAAATCCATTGTTTTCATAGCCCAATATAAGAACTGGGAGTGTTGATTGGACTCCTTTAGAGGACACATGCAGAGTAAAAAAAGCACACAGGTAGCTCTAGCAGGATCAACAGGATTTTTTTTTTGCACTTACAGTATTGAACAGATATAACAAAGCACTTTCAAATATATAATGTAACAGGCATATTGCAATTTTATATGTACCCAGAGGCAACCATAATTGCGCTTTAGAGATGTAGCATCTGCTTAGCGGTGCTGTACTGTACACTGATTGTGTCTGACTTGGGGGGTCTTTCTGATTAGAAGCAATGGGGGTTATTTACTAAAGGCAAATCCACTTTGCACTGAAAGTGACCTTGGAAGTAAAGTCGCTGTAGATCTGAGGGGGACATGCAAGGAGAATAAAAAACAGCATTTTAGCTTGCACATGATTGGATGATAAAATCAGCAGAGCTTCAACTCATTTCAGATCTACCCCTAATGGGGCATACACACGGTCTGACTTTTTGTCTACAAAAGTCCGACAGCCTGTCCGACAGACTTCCGGCCGACTTTCGGCGGACTTGCGGCGGACTTGTGGCAGACTTTCTAACGAACGGACTTGCCTACACACGACCACACAAAAGTCCAACGGATTCGTACGTGATGACGTACACCAGACTAATATAAGGAAGTTCATAGCCAGTAGCCAATAGCTGCCCTAGCGTGGGTTTTTGTCCGTCGGACTAGCACACAGACGAGCGGATTTCGGGGTCCGTCGTAGTTACGACGTAAAGATTTGAAGCATGTTTCAAATCTAAAGTCCGTCGGATTTGAGGCTGAAAAAGTCCGCTGAAAGTCCGGGGAAGCCCACACACGATCGGATTACCAGCCAGCTTTAGTCCGTCGGCGTCCGTTGGACTTTTGTAGACGAAAAGTCTGACCGTGTGTATGCCCCATTAGATTTAGGGCAACTGCACTTCCAAGTGCACTTTCAGTGTAGTGCAAAGTGGATTTGCCTTTCGTAAATAACCCCCAATACTCTTTTGCAGCCTCTAGTGATATGAAACACCCCAGTGCCCCAGCCCTGCTATGTGATCTAGGTTGCTTAGGTTTTAGGCAACATGCGAGAGTTCAGGAGCAGTACATTTTCAATTATGGCAAAGAAAATAGACCTTTTCCACTCAAATAAATACTATATTTTGGTAATGCTGATATGTTCCCAACTGATTTATGTTATTGCTGATATGTTATATGCTGATTTAGAACTAGGTTCACTTTAGCAGCCCGGCTTTGATGGATTAAAGAGAAATAGAAGGCCTAAAACTCAAACTGCTGCTCCAGCCTTCCTGCTGTGCTGGTCTAATAAGCTAAAACCTTGACATTGAGTCCTGCGACCATGTTAAAGTGGCCAATCAGAGATTAGACGGGTTGATATGTAGATGTTTAAACTCTTGATTGATGGAAGAGAAGATATAGCAGAGCCTAGAGCAGTAACTGGGTTCCTCATCAGATGGTCTGGACCTAGCTGAATCCTTAATATTTATTACCAGATGGCAGGTCGTCAAAGCCCAAGTACAGCCAAACCTTTTTTGAAATTAGGCTGAGACCCCATTTAGAAGATCCAGCTCACTTCCTGTCTCTGCGGCACCAGGACAAAAAATGAAGGCAGTGGCCATCACTGGGAAAGGAAGACACATACAGTAGTGCAAACCCAACAGAAGCCCTTCCCCATTTTACATTCTGTCTTGAAAGACAGTGAGGGAAAATCCTCCCAATAGGGACACAGACCACAAATGAAAACCTGGCAGAGGTTCCATCTTTTTTTTTCAATCTGTCCAAAATTAAAATAAAAAAAAGTCTTGGCTAGAACTGAGCTTTATGGATGTTATTATGCGAAATCATAGGTTAAAGTCAGAGTTCTTGAGACATACAAGAGAGCTGCCACTGGTCAACCCTGAGCATTTTTTAGGTCCAATGACTTCCATACAAAATCTTGGGGTCATCCTCACTAATCTCTATCATGAGTGTTTACATTAAGTTCAGCTATTATAATATTCCTGTATAGAACCTAAAATTAATGATTATGAAAAATATGATAACTAAGCAGTCACCAAATGGTTGTCACCAAAGGGTCCCATACAAGGCCAATTTTTGGCCACACTACTTAACTGTTTACAATATTCACTATCAATTGACAGCTACATAGAAGAGACCCATATCTAGATCTAATCGACAGTAGGAGGGGCCCCAGCATATCTAGTATAAATAGGATATTCAAAGGTTTGCCACGAGATTAGAAAAGTTGGGTATTATATCATTTTTTTTTTTTTTTTTACAAGAAAAGGGTATTATATCATTAATAGGTACCATCATCCTTTAAATGAATAAGGCAATGTTAGGTTGAAAGAGAGAGCAGCAAGGACCTCTCCAATTGGATCCTACCTCTTTCGAAAAAATTAGGACTATTACGGTACTGAAGGAATATAGACAAGGGTTACCCTTGTCTATATCCCTTCGGTACCATAATAGTCCTAATATTTTTGAAAGAGGTAGGATCCCATTGGAGAGGTCCTTGCTGCTCTCTCTTTCAACCTAACATTGTAGTATAAATAGGACCCTAAATTCCAGAGGGCCCTTCAGCAGGTGCACAGTCTCCACAAATAGTTTACAAAATGTTTAGGAACAAAAAGTGAACGTCACATCTTCCCACACAAGCTTCCAAAGATCCAAAGTAGAGGGACATTTACAACCCTAAAAGCATAGGACTATTACATTTGTGTCATCTTGATTAAGGACTAATATATTTGTATCTTTGGATGCTATAAAAATTATTGTAGCCTCCATGGTCTCCTAGAAAATTTAGAGTTTCCCTGGCTCCCTGGTGTTTGGAAGCTTCCTTAGTTCAAGCTATATACTCCATGAAACCAAGCTGTTTCCCTTGATAATGGACTAAAAACAACCAAAGATCCAATGCCTCATACCCATACCCCTCATATTCCACAAAGGTGGTATCTGTACTACTCTTAGTAGTAATGACGAACATTTAGGACAGGACAAGCCGAATTAAACATTCTACTCTAGTTCATGGTGCTCAGTATTTCACTTATCTTTGGCACTTTCCAGATCATCAGGTATTCGATAAGAATTATTTTCTGTATAAAAATGTAAATTATTTAATAGCAAATCACATGCAAATTTATTTTCTACCAGAACAATACCATTGTAATGTTCATAACTATGAGCACAAATACCCACAAATCCATACATATACAGTATCTCATAAAAGTGAGTACACTCCTCACATTTGTGTAAATATTTTATTATATCTTTTCATGTGACAACACTAAAGAAATGACACTTTGCTACAATGTAAAGTAGTGAGTGTACAGCTTGTATAACAATGTAAATTTGCTGTCCCCTCAAAATAACTCAACACACAGCCATTAATGTCTAAAGCGCTGGCAACAAATTGGTCCCAAAGTGTCAATATTTTATGTGGCCACCATTTTTTTCCAGCATTGCCCTAACCCTCTTGAGCATGGAGGTCACCAGAGCTTCACAGGTTGCCACTGAAGTCCTCTTCCACTCCTCCATGATGACATCATTGAGCTGGTGAATGTTAGAGACCTTGCGCTCCTCCACCTTCCGTTTGAGGATGTCTCACAGATGCTCAATAACGTTTAGGTCTAGAGACATGTTTGGCCAGTCCATCACTTTTACCCTCAGCTTCTTTAGCAAGGCAGTGGTCATCTTGGAGGTGTGTTTGGGGTCGTTATCATGTTGGAATACTGTCCTGCGGCCCAGTCTCCCAAGGGAGGGGATCATTCTCTGCTTCAGTATGTCACAGTTCATCTTGGCATTCATGGTTCCCTCAATGAACTGTAGCTCCCAAGTGCCGGCAGCACTCATGGAGCCCCAGACCATGACAATCCCACCACCATGCTTGACTGTAGGCAAGACACACTTGTCTTTGTACTCCTCACCTGGTTTCCGCCACACACGCTTGACACCATCTGAACCAAATAAGTTTATCTTGGTCTCATCAGTCCACATGACATGGTTCCAGTAATAGATGTCCTTAGTCTGCTTGTCTTCAGCAAACTGTTTGTGGGCTTTCTTGTGCATCATTTTTAGAAGAGGCTTCCTTCTGGGATGACAGCCATGCAGACCAATTTGATGCAGTGTGCGGCGTATGGTCTGAGCACTGACAAGCTGATCCCCCACCCTTTCAACCTCTGCAGCAATGCTGGCAGCACTCATACATCTATTTCCCAAAGACAACCCGCTTCAGCTTAGTTTCAGTGTCTTGGCAATCTTCTTATAGCCTAGGCCATCTTTATGTAGAGCAATAATTCATTTTTTCAGTTCCTCAGAGAGTTCTTTGCCATGAGGTGCCATGTTCAACTTCCAGTAACCAGTATGAGAGAGTGAGATCGATAACACCAAATTTAACACACCTGCTCCCCATTCACACCTGAGACCTTGTAACACTAACGAGTCACATGACACCAGGGAGGGAAAATGGCTAATTGGGCCCAATTTGGACATTTTCATTTAAGGGTGTACTCACTTTTGTTGTCAGCAGTTTAGACATTAATGGCTGTGTGTTGAGTTATTTTGAGGGGACAGCAAATTTACACTGTTATACAAGCTGTACACTCACTACTTTACATTGTAGCAAAGTGTCATTTCTTCAGTGTTGTCACATGAAAAGATAGAAGAAAAGATTTACAAAAATGTGAGGGATGTACTCACTTTTGTGAGATACTGTAAATTCTTCAAGTCAAGAGTTTAGCAATAAATGATTGCATAGCTTTGATCTGTTAACATTGTCCAAATCTAGTATGTGTAATCTTAATATATTTCCAAATGATTACAAAATAACACTAGAGTGTAACTAAAGGCAAAACTTTTTTTTTTTTGTTTCAAAGTGCAAAAGCGCTGTCACCTGTGTTTTTATTGCAGAGATTGTCGCCCATGCTCCTAATAGATTGTGTTCTGCATAGTATGCCACTTGTTGTCCAGATCCTACTGCAACATTATTCAGCCCTAATGAAGGGGGCACCTCTGCACCTCTGAAACACTTTCTTACCTGTGTTTCTACAAGTTTGTATTATTGCCTGTCTCACTCACTCGGTTGTCCTGCTGAGCATTGTCAGGGATTCAAATTTAGAGAAAATTCTAAATTTATAGTTGTTCCCAGAACAGAAACAGAAGGGAAATCTTTAGAGTTGAAGTTAAGGTATGACAATTGTACATACTGTAGTTACTTTGTTCCAGCTTGCCATATCTGTTGGATGTCTGTGGAAGCTGGAAATTACTGTAGTAGGCACAGCTACTACATTGATCTCCATTGTTACATTATTATTATTATTATTATTATTATCATTATTATTATTATTATTATTACATTGATCTCTCGTCTCGACTACTGCAACTTCCTCCTCATTGACGTACCTTTACATGGACTATCCCCTATTCAGTCCATTATGAAAGCTGCTGCCAGACTCATCCACCTTACCAACCATACAGCGTCTGCTACCCCTCTCTGCCAATCTCTCCATTGGCTGCCACTCACCCAACAAATTAAATTCAAAATGCTAACAATACCTTACAAAGCTCTCCACAACTCAGCCCCCAGCTACATCACCAACCTAGTTTCAAAATACCAACCTAATCATTCTCTTTGTTCCTCCCAAGAACTCCTGCTCTCTAGCTCCCTCGTCACCTCCTCCCTATGCTCGCCTCCATGACTTATCCCGAGCCTCTCCTATCCTTTGGAATTCCCCACCCCAATCTGTCCGACTATCTCCTACTCAGAGAAGTCTATCCTGCCTCCACCTAACAGCTGTACTTTTATTTTCTCCATCTTTATATTTTCCCCACAGTTATTACCTTTTGTATCACTTGACCCTTCCTCTAATGCCCCGTACACACGGTCGGACTTTGTTCGGACATTCCGACAACAAAATCCTAGGATTTTTTCCGACGGATGTTGGCTCAAACTTGTCTTGCATACACACGGTCACACAAAGTTGTCGGAAAATCCGATCATTCTGAACGCGGTGACGTAAAACACGTACGTCGGGACTATAAACGGGGCAGTAGCCAATAGCTTTCATCTCTTTATTTATTCTGAGCATGCGTGGCACTTTGTGCGTCGGATTTGTGTACACACGATCGGAATTTCCGACAACGGATTTTGTTGTCGGTAAATTTTATATCCTGCTCTCTAACTTTGTGTGTCGGAAAATCCGATGGAAAATGTGTGATGGAGCCTACACACGGTCGGAATTTCCGACAACAAGGTCCTATCACACATTTTCCGTCGGAAAATCCGACCGTGTGTACGGGGCATTAGAGTGTAAGCTCTAACGAGCAGGGCCCTCTGATTCCTACTGTATGGAATTGTATTGCAACTGTACTGTCTGCCCTCGCTGCGAAAACTGTTGGCGCTATATCAATGCTGTATAATAATGCTGAGCAGCTGCCCTGCTGCATTGTGAACACAGGAAGTTACTTGCTCAACAGAGGCGCAATTCAAGGAAAATGTTGCATACGCTCAATGATAGGATGAGGTGGAGAGGTAAGCCAGTGATGTCATGATCTCCACCTTGTCCAATCAAAGAACACTTTGCATTAATTAAGAAAACACAAAGAGTTCTTTGAATGGTGCCCATGCTGAGTAAGCCACTTTCTGTGTTCAGTAAGCAGCAGGGAAACCACTCGGGAGAGGACCTGGAAGCTAGTGGAGATCACTGGAGTAGTGATGTAAATTACAGTGATTTCCAGCTTCCATGGAGGTCCCACAGGTATGGCATATACATACGTACATTGCTGGACCAGAATAACTATGTAAAAATTGCCATACCTAAACTTCAGCTTTAAATGGGGACATTGGTTCCAGTGACAACTGTGAAAAACAGGAAGTGAGGAGAAATCTCCGCAATGGGACACAGTCAGGAAAAAAGCAGCATGGGGTTTAAACCGTTTCCTACTCTATCCAGAATAACAAGAAACAAAGTTTTGGTTTTAGATTTACTTTAGGGCTGTTGTTAAACACTGGCTCACAACTTATTTGCTACCTTTTTAATGATTGTCCACATTTTATACAATCCCATTAGACCCTTCATAATTCTCAGTGATATCAATCCCAAACGTACAATAAAACCACAAAATGCTACTGGAATGTGTATGACTACCTAAAATACCTAAAAAGTATGACTCCCAATATCTCTGACAATATAGTGTATAACTCCTGCACAACAGCTGAATGCACAGTTCAAATACAAATAGCATTTATTACTGACAAAACCTCTGCATATCTATCCATCCACTGACTATAATCCTACCTTGATACTACATGAAGGCAGGGCCATCTTTAATATTAATTGGACCCTGGGCAAACATTTTCTTGAGCCCCCCCCCCCCCCCGTGCAATTTCGCTCTCCACCTGCTCTGAGCCTCCAATAAATAGCATCTAGACACAAGATCAGTTTACTGAATCAGATCAGATTGTGATTGGTTGCCAGAGGTTACAGCGTATCATTACTACTCACTGACTGGCTGCTAGAGGTTTACAGCACACATTATGGCTCACTTATTATTTGCTAGAGGTTACAGCACGACTTTTGCTTGTTGATTGGTTGCTACAGATTACTGTACATCAATACTGCTCACTGATTGGTTGCTAGAGGTTACTGGACATTCTTACCACTCACCAATTGGTTGCTAGAGGTTACTGCACATTATTACTGCTTACTAATTAGTTGATAGAAGTTACTGCATATCCTTACTGCTCAATGATTGGTTGCAAGAGGTTAGTGCACATCATTACTGCTCACAGATTGGTTAGGAAAGGTTACAGCACATCATCTCCTCACTGCCTGCACACCATGGACTGGGGAGGTGAGGGCACCCATCCATAGACAGAAAACCCCAATGTAATGGGGATTCACATTGCCCACTAATATAATGGGGATTAACACTGACCCCTAATGTAATGGAGATTTACACTGACCCCTAATGTAATGGAGATTTACACTGACCACTAATGTAAGGGGGATTTACACTGACCACTAATGTAAGGTGGATTTACACTGACCACTAATGTAATAGGAGCATTCACAGGAACCACCGCGGCTATTTACATATTAATGCAGCCACTATTTACATATCAATGCAGGTTATTTACATGTAAACACAGGGTCTGCGGGTTAGTAATTTGTACATGGCAATAGGCAGAGCTGAGCAGCATTAGTAACAGAACTTCACACTGAGATATCGGGACACAACACGGGACTAAAACTTCAAGGGACAAGGGAGTTTGAACTGAGATAGTTGGCAAGTATGAGGCAGCTGCTTTGGGCCCCACAACAATGATGGGGCCCAGGGCAGATGCCCCTTTTGCTCTGCCTTAAAGACGGCCCTGCATGAAGGTGACACCAATATTCAGAAATAAAAGCACAAATGCATCCTGTGTTAACAATCCTCATACTGAACCAAAAATGAACATTACCACCCTGCTGAGAGCTTCTCTCTACTCCTATAGGCTACTGTCTAAAGACTTCCCCCTCTAGCTCCCAGTGCCTGAAATATGTTTGAATGATAGTTTTAACATTTAGCCTGGTTTCTGGGTAGAAAATTATAACGGAAAGTTATTAATAATACAGATTTCAGGTAAGTAGGTCAGCAGCATTTAAAAATAAATGTAATTATTTTTAAAGTAATACATAATAAGACTAAATAGTGTTTTTCCCTGTCTTAATTGATTTCATTTGTTGACTATAGTGGAGCTCTGCCTATTGTTTCATCATGGACATGGTAGCACCAATGTAGCCCATGCTTGGACTTATCGGCCCCTCCTGCTTTTAAAAGGAAAACAAGATAAAAAAAAATCAAAAATTACATAATATTGTAGCAACGTATTTAGAATGCCTGCTTTTTTTTTAATTGTCAGCTGCAAAAAGCCATTTAGAGCATTGCATTTTATTTCATAAAGTGTACCGAAATGCAAAAAAAAAAAAAAAAATAACAGAGCTAAATCTCTGTTAATGGGTTTTAACTGAATTTTGTGTTTTGCATAAAATTCTTTTTAATTGAGCTACAAACCCCAGCTGGATGGCAATGCATGCTAGTATTTATGTATAAACTAACTTTGCGCACCAGTTATATATGTAATTGCAAGCTGAAAGCATAAAAGTGAAACAGCTCACCCCAAAATCATTATGTGAACATGCTGTGCTATTAAATTATATATACATAAATGGCTAAGTACTAAAAGTATCAAACAAACTGTGTGTCATATATTCATGTGCATAAAATGTGATCAAAATCATTAAGTGAAATATAATAGTCATTGAATACAAATATCCTTGAGTAAATCCGTGATCAAGTTCACCAAAATATTCTATCCACTGAAAAAGATATGCAGCAGTAGAAACCTCCACCGTTGTTCCCCTTACCTTTTTAAAATGATCCCCATCACAAAGGTCCTATTGCGCTTCTGTATATATCAACAAAGTCTGCCAAAAGAAACAAAAAAAGTCACGTCCAAGCCTTTCCCTATGCGTTTCGTCACTCTGACGTAATAAGGTGCTCCCTGATGATGTCAGAGTGACGAAATGTGTAAAACATGATTTGGGCGTGGCTTTATGGAGATGCTGGAGAGAGAGAGGTATTTGCAGGCTAGCTGTACAAGCATTGAGACAAATCCAGCCTTCCTTCCTAGCAGCAGAACTACTGAGATAATAAAGTGATATATGCAATTTACTTTCATATGAGTGCTTTTTACTTTTGTTTTAACAATAAAATACCACAGTTAGCACTGTGGGGTTAGACACAGGCAGGGGTGGTAGGGGGGTTAGACACAGGCAGGGGTGGTAGGGAGGGGGTTAGACACAGGCAGGGGTGGTAAGGAGGGGGTTAGACACAGGCAGGCCTGGTAAGGAGGGGGTTAGGCACAGGTAGGAGGGGTTGGGTGGTTAGACACAGGCAGGGGTGGTAGGGAGGGGGTTAGACACAAGCAGGGGTGGTAGGCACAGGCAAGGGTGGTAGGGGGGTTAGACACAGGCAGGGGTGGCGGGGGGTTAGACACAGGCAGGGTTGGTAGGGGGGTTAGACACAGGCAGGGGTGGCAGACACAGGCAGGGGTGGTAGGGGGGTTAGAAGACACAGGCAGGGGTAGTAGGGGGGGTTAGACGACACAGGCAGGGCTGGTAGGGAGGGGGTTAGACACAGGCAGGGGCACAGGCAGGGGTGGTAGCGAGGGGGTTAAACACAGGCAGAGGTGATAGGGAGGGGGTTAGACACAGGCAGAGGTGGTAGGGAGGGGGTTAGACACAGGCAGATGTGGTGGAGATGGGATTAGTGGCACTCACTTTTTCTCAGTGTCAGCCGCACCTATAGCGATCCCTCTTTCATCATGGGGTCTCTGCTCAGCAGAGAGCTCCTCCCCCTTCACGCTGTTGGCCATCAGCCTATCAGCTGACTTTCTCTTGTCAGCAGCAAAGTGGGGGGAAGCCGCAGAGAGAATTGGAGGGCAGCCAGCTGTGCTCTGCCATTACATGTAATAGCAGCGGCACCAGACTATCCACACAGTGGAATAAGGAGCAGGGCAGGCTTGTGGAGCGGAGCGATCGGGTGGGACCACTGTCTTCCTGGGTGTCATATGTGCCGCCCCTCAGAACCTGCCGCCCGGGACCAGTGGTCCCATTGGGTCCCATGGTAGGTCCGGCCCTGGGCCAGGGACTTTTTTCTGGTTCCATTGATTTCAATGGATCAAAAACGTGTATTGAAAAGCGCAAAATGCACCCGGAATATGCAAACTGCAACCTGCATAGGTGTGAACCAGACCTCAAACACAGATTAACACACAGATATTGGTATTCAAGAACTGTTACATTTCCTTTAATGATTAAGATCAGGTTTTATGCACAGAAATATATGACTCACAGTTTATTTGATATGTTTATTATTCAGCCATTTATGCACATATCATTTAAAAGCACATTATATTCACATAGTCATGCTGGTATTTGTAGTTTCTCCCCAGCTGGTTGATATGTGCGGCTGTGCATTGGTGGGACAGCAGAGGCGCACAGGGGGGGCAGTCATATTGGTTTTTGCATGCTTCCCCTCCCTGCATGTCCAGGCGTCACCATAAGATAAGATCTGCAATCCTCAATATAAAAACATTTCAAAATTTTACTGACATTAGCCAAGCACACCATTGTGACATAATGTATATTGCATCACTTCTGCTTTTAGCCCAATGAATCATAAAACACTTCTCTTTTTATAAAGAGAATTCAATATTTAAAGATGGAGTCCCTCATGTCATTTTTTTTTTTTTTTTTTGGTCCATCGTGAACTATAGCGCCTATTGAGGACAACAGTAGGTGAGCATGCATTACAAAAACGTCTCAACCAGCGTGGATTTGATTTAAATCACTAGTAAAAAGGCTGGATTTAAATCAACTCAATTTAAATCATATTTTTTAACGAGCAACTGTCATCTCTGTCCCGCAGCGGCTCCTCCTCTGACCCGCTGTTGACTCACCGACAGTCCCATTCAATTTAATGGGACGGCTGGTGATGCGGCAGTGACACAACAAGGTGAGGGACATGGTGGCAGCAGGTGAGTGGATGTCCGCTAACAGGCGCTACCATGATGGATCTGAAATGACAGGTGCTCTTTAAATGTAAGAGCTCATTCTTTCTGGTAGTAAGAATCTTTATAATTTGCAAACAAAATGAAGGTTTCCTATTTAGAATAATAAGCTGTCAGGTTAGTAAAACAGCGATATCAGAACCAATCCAATCATACAGTTTGTAGTGTACATAGATTTGCAAAATAATGGGATAAAGGAATATTCCTGAACTTTGTTTTATCTCATGGTTACTGTGAAATTGTGTGAATGCATCAATACAGTGCATGTTATCTCAGCTTGCAGAACTTGAATTCAATGAATGAGTTTACCAAAAATGTAAATATTGCAGAATATACAACCTCATGCTACATAACTAAGCTCCATTTCATGCTGAATAAACTAAATTATTCATGTATCTTAAATTGAAAACTATCTTTTTAGATTTTTACTCCAAAAGCATTTTATTAAAATAAATTTGATAAAAATCAGAAAAATAGTTTTAAATAAAAAAAAATTGTATTTAAATAATTAAAAAAAAAAATAGATTTTTTTATTTATTTTTTAAAAAGTCATTGATTTATATCCACCCTGGTTTCAACGCACATTGATAACTCATGTAAAAAGACATGCAAGCAGAAAGTGTGAATCCAGCCTTGGGGCTTGTCCACACCAATCCTGTTGGGCTAGATTGGGTGGTGTTGCAGTGGACCCCGAGCTTTGCTTTGATCACTTCCTGGCTGCCCAAGTGAATGAGCCATAACAGTTTTGCAGGGTGTGAAATAGCAGTTCATTGAAAAAAAAAATAACCCTAAAGAGCTAAAACATACCTCACATAGAAGGATAATTAGCCACAGACTGGTGGCATTAGGAACTAGGAAACATGAAGGGCTGGAGATGATAAGTGTACACTGTTGGTGCACGGGGAACGGTTGGTTAGGTAGGACTTGGTCTCTGTGTTGTATCATAAGTTAAAATTCTCTTTTAAAATCCTTCAAGCAAGAAACATACTGCACAGATTTTGACTTTAAAGTGTACCTGTCACCCGCCACATGGAAGTGGAAGTAGACATTTTCTGGACCAGCCTTAAAATGAACAGAAGAATGCCATGATATGAAAAGTGAGGGTGATGCCATTAGCAAACTGTCAGTTTCAAAGCTGTCTTTTTTTAGGGCAAAGCAGGAAAGGAAAGCTGACATTTGATTACTTGCAATGGTCATTGATGGTTATCTTTGCCTAATTTTAGAGATATCAAAGGACTAAAAAACTTTTTGGGACTTTAAAGGCACAACTGTAATGAACTACACAGCATATATAAAAAGGTTGAATTTTATTGATAATATACAAAAAAACAAAGAGAATAGACAAAACATCATTAAAAACACATCAAATCTAGACATACAATGCATATCATGACACCATTAAGGATTCTATCCTGCAGTTTTGTATGTATTCCTATATATTCGTATACAGTTCAATCATAATCCAAATAAAGGAAAAAAGTAGACTTCCCCTAAAAAGTTGGAATTGGGGGAGCACTGCAGGTCTGGTGTTCCCAGAATGGTGTATTCTCCAATTGCTCTTGCTCTTGGAGAATACACCATTCTGGGAACACCAGACCTGCAGTGCTCCCCCAATTCCAACTTTTTAGGGGAAGTCTACTTTTTTCCTTTATTTGGATTATGATTGAACTGTATACGAATATATAGGAATACATACAAAACTGCAGGATAGAATCCTTAATGGTGTCATGATATGCATTGTATGTCTAGATTTGATGTGTTTTTAATGATGTTTTGTCTATTCTCTTTGTTTTTTTGTATATTATCAATAAAATTCAACCTTTTTATATATGCTGTGTAGTTCACTACAGTTGTGCCTTTAAAGTCCCAAAAAGTTTTTTAGTCCTTTGATATCTCTAAACTCAGTATCGGGGACGTTGGCACAAGTAACTTTCAAGTACCTACAGAGTCACCCTGTATATCAGGTACTTTAATACTAGGACCCCCCCTTTTGCTATCTTTACCTAATGTTGCACATGTTAGACTGACATAGGCATGCGCAAGGGGTGTGCCTGGGCACATCCTAATCACTATGTGCGGTGCCAATTCCCCCTATTGCCCAGGCCACCCCCTGCTCCTGTTGGCCCTGCAGTGCTGCTGGCTTCCCTCCTCTCCTCTCCCCCCGTCTGTTGTGGAGTATGTTTCAGGATGGAGAGCAGTGGAAGCGGGTTAGTAAATATGTAACTTACTGGCATCTTTCTTTTCTAAATGAACACAGTGAAAACACTTGCTCACTGTGTCCATTCATAACTGAAGAATAGTAAACTGTATTTAATATGCTTCAGTTTTGTGAATGAACAGAAAGCCACTCAGCGCAGAGCACTTCCCATTCAGGCTGCAGAGTAAGGTATGTGTGTTGGGGCTTTGAGGTGCAAACCCTAATACAATAGGCCGCGCACACCTATGTAGACTGACATCAAGTGAAATGCAGTAAAGACTGGTTGAATCACAATACAAAACCCCATACTTACAATCTGATATGTTCCATGCAATGGATTGTGTGGTGATAACATATAGAGAAAAATAATTGTTATATTTGCATTATTTTAGTACGTCCAACGATCTTCGTTAAATAAGTCTACTTGAAGTGCAAAGGCCAATAGCTGAGTAAGGCAGGCCATACATGGAGCAAATTTGCACGATTCCCCCATCAACACAGACAGTGCTGACAGGGGAATCCCTCCTGCCAAGCTATTGTCTTCTCCCAGCCGGGAGAAGACAGTGATTATCGCTAGCAGCTATAGCAGCCGATTGTGATAATCGCAGACAATTCCAGCAGGCTGGTTGTACCCAAGTTGATCAATTGATCAACTTGGTACATTAGCCTACCCATTAATGGTTTGAATCTTGGTCTGAACCAGCCGAGATTCGAACCATGTATGGCCGGCCTCTACCAGTTTATCAGAACAATGAAAGGTGATTACGGCCTATGTCTACTATCTTTTTGGTCACTACAAGGGAGATTTGCATTATTTTACAAGTCTTTGAAAAAGCAAAAGCCAATGGAAACGGGTCAACTGCAAGCCAGAAGGAGGCCAACTGCAGGTCAAACGCACCTGTCATTGATCTCTGAATGATCTCAGAAGAATCTTAAATTGATGTCAAACTGGTGCCATTGATACAAGCTCAAAGCCCATCTACACAGGCCCTTACTCTGGTTGGTCTCTAATCATACTGAACTTTGCTTCAGTCCATCCTGAGCTGGTTCCTATAGCCCTGCTTCTTATATCCTCCAAGGAGTCCTGCTGCAATATGTCTTCACCAGAGGTCCCAGTCCCACCCTTTGCAAGAAGGTCTTGCCCTTGCTGGATGGTAAATTAATGGATTTGGTTTAAATTGCACAGAAAGAGAATAAAGGGGTAGCATGTTACTACTCTACTTGACTTTCTGTTGGATACGGTGCTGGAAGGAGAAGGCAGCACTTGAGTCTTTTCCCCTGCTGTCCAAAGATTCTCAATATGGTACGCTGAAGTACTGGGTTAAATACTTTTAGTAGTAAACATATTAATTTCATTCATTATGTTGTACCAGAAGAACACCACTGCATAAGCAGTTTCCACACCCAAATCCTTCACGTTCCTGTGAACGTAAAGGGCCCCTGACTATAAGTTTATAGATACAATAAAAGTTTTGTTTTTCTTCTCCGAAGTATACATTTTACACTGGCTTAATCAACTTTTCATAAAGTAGCAGTAAGTTCTGATCCAGAAAAGACAGGTATTTTCCTGCAGTAAATTGCATAGTCATCTGTTCGGATTTATGAGCCCCAAAGGCTGACACATTATTTTCCACTACTTGAATACTGGCATGGCTGTTTTCTTACTTTTCAGCACCAAAAATTGTAAATAAATTAATCTGCACTGTCTGTAAGTAATTGGCACTGACACATTTAACACATGATATGTTGATGTTCATTTATTACCTAAATAAATACTACTCTATGTAAACTTGTGGCTCTCAACCATAGCCATCAACCTCACCCTTAATCTGGCTCCCAACCATGATCATCAACAAAACCCTTGACCTAACTCCAACCATGACCTAATTAACCTAGCCCCTAACCCTCAATCTAACACCCAAATATAACAATCAGCCTAATTCCAACCATACCTATCAACCTAATGCTCATCCAATGCAGAAATCTTCAACCTGCACTAAGTGGAATGTGTAAACTGACCTTCTAAGCAAATGGAGTGGGTTCAGAATTCCTGATCTGCATACTTGTTCCTCAGTAACTCAGAAGGCACTAAAGCCTTTAGATCAGCCTGACAGCCAAGCGCCTTAAAATCTTAAAAGAAGATCAGCAATGGCAGTGTTCGTGCTATGCGTGAACCTACCCCTTACCTGAACCAAACCGCAAAACACATACCTCAACCAAACGCCTAAACATTTCCTCATTTACACCAGAAGCTCCTAAAAATGCCTGGCAGGTGGTTATCCATTGACCTTTGTATGCATATTTTAAAGCGTTTTGTAGTGTTTGAGTGTTTGATACATTTTCTGAAGCATCTTTCAAAGTGTTTTGTGTGTTTTGAGGAACACTAGGTAGTGTTTTTGAGTTCTACAGTCTCTGGTAAGAACAGTTATTGATTACAAGGGGAAGTAAGAAAACTGGATCCTCAGTCTCAACCTAACCTCCAGCTGTAATCCTAACCTAAACATTAGTTATACTTGAGAATGAGCAAAAAAAGATTTTGGTTAAATTGATTTTGCTGAAAAATTACATATTTTTACCTTAGCAAAATCTCCTTGAAGTGTAAACTCTCAATTTCACTCATTAAAGGCTTATGCCGCGTACACATGGTCGGACTTTCCGACAGGAAATGTTGGATGTGAGCTTGTTGGCTGCAAGTCGGACAGTGTGTATGCTCCATCGAACATTTGTTGTTGGACTTTCCGCCAACAAATGTTGGCTAGCAGGTTCTCAAATTTTCCGCCAAAAAAAATTTTGTTGTCGGACTTTCCGATCGTGTGTACACAAGTCCGTCGCACAAAAGATCACGCATGCTCAGAATCAATTACGAGCCGGAAGCGCTTGGTCTTGTAAAACTAGAGTTCGTAATGGAGATATCACATGACTATTGAACTTCCTTTTTATCGGCTTGTCAGCACAACGTTCATAATTGTTGGCCAACATTTGTATTAGTATTTGTGTTGTCATTTACACACTTTTTATTTTACTTTTTTTTTTTTTTTTTTACACAGTCTGTTTTTATCTCTTTTTGTGAAAAGTTAAATGTTAAATAATGAGACGACTATGTGAACATTTTCTGGAACAAGAACAGGTCCAAGATAGATGGAAGGAATGGCCGTACTTCTCAGGGAGCCATTTGCAGCCCAGTAATTTTACCTTCACTTTTGACTCCAGAGCATTTTGCCAAAATTATAAAATTTGGCCAACATCTCCTTATTTTCAGGAAAATGAAAACTCTCAATTTCACTCATCAATAGTCCAATACCTTTAGCATCACTAATATTGTCACAATGAAAATGATGCTGGTAATAGCAGTGCTAATAATATCACTGAGACAAACACTGAACGTGCCCAAACGAAACCATACTGTAATATGTCCAGGACAAAAATCATGGCAGCAAAAACCACCCACGCAGAAATGTCAGCAGCAGATGTCACTGATCCACTCAAAGTCGTCTACAGATATTAGATGGCAATGAGTGAGCATACAGATCTGTACCTATGAAGAGGTGAGCGCTGTGGGCCTTGGATTTATGGTTGCCACCTCATCCCTTTAAACCTGAACACATATGAATTACACAGCTTCTGTGGCTGATTAAGGTGGTAATTAAACTCACTTGGTGCCTTATCTGCATTTAATTAGCCTCAGAACCTGTGTAATTCAAAGGTGTTCGGGTTTAAAGGGATGAGGTGGCAACTCTACCTTGGATATCTCCGGAAAACAACATTTAAAAATTGCCAACAACCTTTATTGTCTGTAAGCACCTTACAGTGGATCTCTAGACCCAAATCTTTTATTCTAGTTTTGGGAATGGTTAGAACCTCGTTATTTTTTTTTACAGCTGTCTGTATCTCTATGGGGGAAGTCTTCTCCTTAACTCCTGTCCTCAAGACCTTATTGGAGGTGAGAGGAGATCACTTCAAAGGGAAGACCCCAGCTGCCTCCAAAACAGCTGTTCCCAGTGGAAGGCTTCTTCTCACCTTTTGTTCTGTTGGCAACTGTAACATTTTGTATTTCCCATTACTTTCTGTCCCAATCACAGTAGTCACCAGGAAAAAATGAGAGGGTGAATTTCTCCAGTGGGGACACAAACAGAATTTGAAAACCCAACAGGGGCACTACTCCTACTAAAACTATTTAGTGATACACTTTAAACGGGGAAGTCGTCTCTTTAACTCCTGTCCTCAAGACCTAATTGGAGGTTAGAGGAGATCACTCCAAAGGGAAGACCCCAGCTGCCTCCAAAACAGCTATTCCCAGTGGAGGGCTTCTCACCTTTTGCTTTGGTGGCAACTGTAAAATTTTGGATTTCCCATTACTTTCTGTCCCAATCACAGTAGTCACCACAGGACAAATTGAGAGGGTGAATTTCTCCAGTGGGGACACAAACAGAATTTTAAAACCGAACAGGGGCACTACCCCTACCAAAACTAGTGAGCGATACACTTTAAAATAGGGTACACACTATAAGAAAATCGGAAGAAAAATCCCGTACGACCAACGACCGTTCCGATTTTCATAAAGTGTGTACACAGCTTTGGACATCCGATTCAGACTTTCCAAACGAAAATCTCAGAAGGGACAAACTCCATAATTTTTCTCGTACATGAACAGAACTAATGGTTTTCATTTAATGTGTACTGTTTTTGTATGAGAAAAATCAGATAGGAAAGACTGCACATGATCAGAAACAATAAACAGCAAAAAATTTTAAATATCCTTTCTCGTATGGAAATTTTTGTACATCTATCTTTCTATCATTGCTTTCGAGTTGCTGTGAAACATCAAGGAAAAACAGACAATAATTCCCCGGTTTTCTTATAGTGTGTAATCACCTTAAGTGTCTATGCACACTGAGCTTACAAGAACGGCAGTCCCTTTGGCAGAAAAAAGTGCTCATATAGAGCATTTTTGTACAGGCACTTAAGGAGCGTTTAAAAGCGTTTAGCGTTTTTTCTGCCTGAAAACTCCTCTCAAAAACGCAAACCAGAAGGGGTTCTTTTCTGCCTCTAAACGCTGAGCTTAAAATATGCCTTTAATTGTCCTAATATGCATGGACACATAGGACAACACTGAGCTGCTTCTACAGGCAAAATGCAAAACTTCCATGGAAGCAGCGATTTATAAGCCCAGTGTGCATGGAGCCTAACTCTGTTGAAATACTGAGCATTATATAATTTCTATAAATGCTAATTTTGCTTAGCAATAAAAAGGAAGAGCATTGTTTCAGTTTTATTATTAACAAGCTTCGTTTGCATTTTGAGGCTAACTATAATAGCGTTATACAGTAATTTTCGTAAGATGCCAACAACAGACAGCACCAAAAGTGCCAAAAAGTGGCAGCTGTACTGACCAATGAGATATACAGACAAAGGTGTGTGCAGCCTATTGCATTAGGGTGTGTCCCCCAAAGCTCAAACACACATCTGTGTGTGTGTATATACATTATAACACAGTTTACTATGCTTCGGTTGTGTATGAACATAGTGGGTGATCGGTACCGATCACTCACTGCGTTCATTCCCAAAAGGAAGGGGCCAGTAAATGACATAAGGAGCCCAGGCAGCAGGGGGAGTCTGTGCCACACGGGGTGTTTAGGGTGTGCCCAGGCACACCCAGTGCGGACGCCTATGTTTACAGTATGGCACTGCTGCAATGCTTAACACATTCACCTCTCAATTCCAGGAAAGGGATTAAAATTAAAAAAATATGACATGATTAAAAAGACCATCTAGGAAGCAATAAAGGATTGCAGCTGACCAGAAAAGCAGAGCTTGATTAATAGAGAATAGGTAGCATCCTTACCCCCCCCCCCCCCCCCCAGTTCTTTGATTGATATTGATAAGGATTGCAATAGTCATAGAGAAGCCTCCCCATCTGCATTACTGGAATAGCCCCTTAAGGCATCCACTGCCAACAAGTGCATCCTACGTTATGAAATGATAAGACAGGTCTAGTTGTGTTGGTTTACTGCAGGAACATGAAGGTTGTAGCTGGGCCCTCTAGACATCCACCGGGCCCTAGGCTCCTGCCTCCTTGTGGAATATCTGGCTCTGTGATGAAGCACCACCGGCAAAGACACCCTTGATAGTGACATCACCATATGACACAGTTCTATATACATCTATGAATTTGGAAGGCTTATAGTTCTACTACTAGTACCATTCAGATGAATGCATGAACACTTAGCTTTGATTGGTTGCTGCATTGTTGCATTGAAAACATTAAAGGCTAGTCTGCTTTGTGCTTCCCTATGAAATAAGCCCCCAGGTGTTCTACAGGTGCAAATAAAATAAATTGGACCCCATCAGTAATACTGATGAGACACAAGGAAGCAGCATTATTATTAATACATATTTTCACCTCAGAACATACATTCCATCATTTCTCTACAAGCCCCCCAATGAGCCTAGCGGGCCACCTTGACTGATGATTGCATTCGATTACATTGAAAATAAAGAGGTAGTTAGTTTACTCTGTGACGCCATCGCAGATGTGATCTGTCAGTGCAGATTTGCATGGCTTTGGCACATTTGAATCCCGGATTTCCTTGACGTCACAGACACCATGGCTACAGCTCGATCCATCGCTGCCATTGAGCGTGCTGGTAGATGCGCTTGGTTGCATCTCACCAATCTCCGGAGGGCTGGATGCTGTGGGAGGCCCAGGCGCCTCTTTGGACGGTAAGCGGGTGAGGAGAGATATTGCGTAATCTGCAATAATGCCACCGAGATCTAACTGGCAGGCCTGGTCGAATTCTGTGAAACCGACATTTGCATTGGCCTCGCAAACCACAAAGGAACCGTTGTCGTCCAGGAGAAGGTCGATGCCACATATATCCATTCCCAGGATGCTGGACACTTGCATAGCTAACACTTTTCCTTGTTCACTGAGGGGGAAGGTGGCACCCACACCGCCTGTAGGAAAATTAAAAAAAGAAGATAAAGTTTAATTTTTTGATGGCCGTTTTGGCATGAAAACAGGTCCAGGATAGCTGAATGCAACATACGTATCCCTCAGATGCCACATAAAGCCCACTGCACACGTAACAAATTTCTGTTATATGGTGCCATGCTAATGTATGCAACAATAAATCAAAAAAATGCTGAAATATCCATCCAGTTCAGGCCTTTCCACCTATAAAAGTCTTTTTTTTTTTAAATCTGTGTGATTGTTGATCTCTCTAGTGCAGCCTTTTTCAACCAGGGTGCCCAAGCACCCTGGGGTGCCTTCAGGTTTCTTTAAGGGGGTGCCTTGGCAAAATGCCCAAAAACTGCCCAAAAATGGTATACGGCATGTGGATAAAGCCTGCCTTTTAGTTACACAAAGCCACAGGGTTTCATTGTATACAATTACAACCTTCTTGCTGCCAGCATTCTAACGACCAATTACATCATCAGCTGATAAGAATGATGTCAGTCGCCTGCATAGCTTCCTTGTTTGACCCTCCCTTGTCCCTTTCCACCAGTGAAGGAGAAGAGAAACATTGAAATACTAGTCAGTACCAATTTGCAAAAGTGTATTTGCTTTGGAAGAATAAATCACCTGTAATGTTGGGTGTCCTATGTGTGTGGATGTTGCTGCATTATGTAAAACTATTGGAATCATTTTTACATTTTAGAATGGGGTGCCTCAAGACTGTCCATAATTTTGGGGGGTGCCTCAAGATTGTCCATAATCTGTAAAAGGTGCCTTGACGGAAACAAGGTTGAGAAACACTGCTCTAGTGCACTCCTTCTGTGGTTTAGATGTAGTCTCACCTGAGTTTCCTGACCCTACAAAAAGATCCCCTTGAGGAAGTCACGTGATCGGTGACGAAACGTGTAGGGGAGAGGCTACAGATGACGTCGAAGGTCTGTGTTAAAGCGAGCGGAGGGTAGTTTATTGTAAAGGAGCAAACAAAGTGGTAATACATTGTGGAAATATAGGAGGCAATGATGTTAACTTGAAAATGTAAGTGTTATTCTACAGAGTATGAAATAAATAATATTTTTATGGAGATAAAGCACTATATTTGCCTTTTACTACTTTGTATGTGGGCTGAGTGGAGGGGAAGACTGGAGAGTGCCTAAAAGAAAAAGATGCTGGTCTTGTAACTGACAGTCTGCAGCTCTCTGCTCACGGAGCTGACAGAACCGAGCGATTGACCGATTGCTCGGTTCTCAGTGTAGAGGCGCCAGGGGACAGATGCAGCAATCGGATCGATGCTGCATCCACCTAGGTAAGTATGATACTGGAAAAAACCCAACCCCATACTTTTCTTTTAATGTAAAACATCAAACCAAGCCAAGGACTGTTTTCTGTGTTGGAATGTGTGAAGGTAATGCTATGTGACTGGCTGTGCAGCAGTGGGGACCCGGGACACTAGCAAATCCTACAAGGGTGGTGCTACACATAGTTAAAAAAAAAAAAACTTTTATTGGCGGAAAGATTGAATTGGAAAGCAATTTTTTGATTTATTGTTGGACACAATATCGCTGCACCAACAGATATTTGGTAATCAGAATACATATATGAGAGTGTGCACAGGTGTTAGCAGCTTTTTCTAGGTGGCACATAACAGCTCACAAGGCACTTATATATCATTTTGATTCTACCACTGCACACTTAAAATCTACAAATTTTGACTTCCTTATGGTCTCCAATGCATTTTTCCAAAATGGCCAAGATATTCCCTGGTTCCAGCACCGCCCTTTCTCTGACCCCTCTGCATACTCATCCAAAAACTGAAGTATCAAGGAGAGGTTGCATAGCATAGAGTCATGTGACAGAAGGCTGCAGACTTACTGCACCTGCATGGCGTTATGAAGAACTGTAAAAAAAAGGTAACTGGAGTGGATTTCAGTGATATCCTGGACAGCATTCATGATGGACTTCACTTTTCTATTGAATTAGTTCTCTAATTCTTTAATAGCCAAATCCTTGTTGTAAAGAGATAGACACTTGTAATGAGGGGAATCCCATGATGTGAAATGCAGAGCTGAGTCAGCCCATAATGAGTCAGACTCTGCTAAAAATAAATCTGCCTTCCTTGCTTTATGATAACCAAAGTATATTTTGCATTTCACAGAATAGGATAAGATCTTCATTTCTTTCTTCCGCTGGACCAAAGATTTTACCTTCTCCACTAGCGGCTACATATAGGAGTATACCGACTGTTGTAAAACAGTAAAGATTTCAAAGATGTCTCAAAAGAACCTAAAGAGAATGTATAGTGTGCTTAAATATTAAACATATTATGTTCAGTACTAAAAGAATGTAATATTTATATATATATATATATATATATATATATATATATATATATATATATATATAATTTATAATTTTAGTAATTAAAGAAGAAGTCTCATAAGGTCTAAAAGTTACTTATTGGTCTATTGTTTCATGTTTAAATGATTATCTTCACTGAAGAAAAGAAATCCCGATTGATTCTTTCATAAAAAAAGCACAAATTTCTGTATGTTTTTATTGCCTGTGAGTTTCACCCCTGTATGCAGCCCAATTTGTGGGTGTTCCTATTGAAGCTCAGTTTCTACCGTCTCTTCTGCTGTGAGTGTGCCTATCTGCCGTGCTGCGAGCAGTTGTTTGTATGTGTTCCACTGGGAATAGGACAATTATGCTTCCCCCCCGCCCTGCATGATTAATGATGGTGGTGGTCTTGTGGTCTTGGGAGCTGCCAATCACAGATAATGATGTATTTAGCTCCAGCGTGGCCAAACAGCAGTAGGGGGGAGCGATGCTGTCAACCACGCTAGCTCAGCACTGATTGAACTAAAGCTGGACACATGGGGAGCAAATTTCATCCAGTTTCTGATGAACCGGCTGAAATTCACAAAGTGGGTGGCCTTGTTGGCCGCCTGCAGCCCAACATCTTTCAATAGAAAAATCAAAGGAGCCAAGCAGAAGATTGTCAACCAAACAGCACCCATATCCATCATTTTGACAGGGCTGGCTGTCAAAATAAAATAGCCACAGTGAGAGATTTGTCCATCCATGCTGTGTAGCAAGGATGGGGGTATTAGTTAGATGTTCTTTTTTTCTATTCAGCCTGTAGGCTGGCTATATGTACAGTGCCTTGAAAAAGAATTCATACCCCTTGAAATGTTCCACATTTTGTCATGTTACAACCAAAAACATAAATGTATTATATTGGGATTTTATGTGATAGACCAACACAAAGTGGCTCATAATTGTGAAGTGGAAGGAAAATGATAAATAGTTTTCAAAATGTTTTACAAATAAATATGTGAAAAGTGTGGGGTACATTTGTATTCAGCCCCCCTGAGTCAATACTTTGTAGAACCACCTTTCACTGCAATTACAGCTGCAAGTCTTTTTGGGGATGTCTCTACCAGCTTTTCACATCTAGAGTGACATTTTTGCCCATTCTTGGATGCAAAAAAGCTCAAGCTCCATCAGATTAGGAGCGTCTGTAAACAGCAATTTTCAAATCTTGCCACAGATTCTCAATTGGATTTAGGTCTGGACCTTTACTGGCCCATTCTAACACATGAATCTGCTTTGATCTAAACCATTCCATTGTAGCTCTGGCTGTATGTTTCGGGTCGTTGTCCTGCTGAAAGGTGAACCTTCACCCCAGTCTCAAGTCTTCTGCAGACTCTAAAAAGTTTTCTTCTAAGTTTGCCCTGTATTTGGCTCCATCCATCTTCCTATTAACTCTGACCAGCTTCCCTGTCACTGCTGAAGAAAAGCATCCCCACAACATGATGCTACTACCACCATGTTTCACGGTGGGTATGGTGTGTTCAGGGTGATGTGCAGTGTTAGTTTTCCGCCGACATAGCGTTTTGCTTTTAGGCCAAAAAGTTCAATTTTGGTCTCATCTGACCAGAGCACCTTCTTCGACATGTTTGCTGTGTCTCCCACATGGATTCTCACAAACTGCAAACTAAACTTCTTATGGCTTTCTTTCACCAATGGCTTTCTTCTTGCCACTCTTCCATAAAGGTCAGATTTGTGGAGTACACAACTAATAATTGGCCTGTGGACAGATTCTCCCACCTGAGCTGTGGATCTCTGCAGCTCCTCCAGAATTACCATGGGCCTCTTGGCTGGTTCTCTCATTAATGCTCTCCTTGCCCGGCCTGTCAGTTTAGGTGGACGGCCATGTCTTGTTAGGTTTGCAGTTGTGCCATACTCTTTCCATTTTCGGATGATGGATTGAACAGAGCTCCGTGAGACGTTCAGAGCGTGGGAAATTTTCTTCTAACCTAATCCTGCTTTAAACCTCTCCACAACTTTATCTCTGACCTGTCTGGTGTGTTCTTTGGCCCTCATGATGCTGTTTGTTTGCTAAGGTTCTCTAATAAACCTCTGAGGGCTTCACAGAACAGCTGTATTTATACTGAGATTAAATTACACACAGGTGGACTCTATTTACTAATTAGGTGACTTCTGAAGGCAATTGGTTCAACTAGATTTTAGTTAGGGGTTTCAGAGTAAAGGGGGCGGAATACAAATGCACGCCACACTTTTCAGATATTTATTTGTAAAAAAAAAAATCTGAAAACAATTTATCATTTTCCTTCCTTTTCACAATTATGTGCCACTTTGTGTTGATCTATCACATAAAATTCATTTACGCTTTTGGTTGTAACATGACAAAATGTGGAAAATTTCAAGCGGTGTGAATACTTTTTGAAGGCACTGTATTGCCAGCTTTAGCTTTTCCAATCCTTGCTAGAACTATCTGACCTTGCTGTGTTTCCTGACTACATGGTTGCTCTCAAATCTTGCTTTAACATTCAACCCTAAAAACCCCCTGGTTAAGCTTTGGCTTCATTCTGGGCTAGATTTCTGTTTCTTTGGCACCATCCACACCTGGTTCCATCTGACCCCTTGCCTTATTTTTTTTTATGCTTTATGTAGAATAAGTGGCATAACAGTATACAAATCAAGTATGATATTGCTTCCAGTTACTGCAATGAGCACAGTACAATAGAATGTAAAACGTCAATGCTAGGGTGATGTTGAACCCAAGAGCAAACAACTTTTAAATTGAACAACTTATAAAGTTCTATGTGCCTATAACTAAAAGATACCGTTTCCTGGTTTATATATTTACTTTTTTTTTTGGGTAGTCAGAACAAAACAACAGTATAGTTGGTGAAGGGGGTTTGGGAAAATGCAGGGTGAGAGGGAGAAGGATGGGGAAAAGGGGGACCCCCCCCCCCGTGCCTTTCTGGCCAACCATCCAACCCCTTGCTTTCCCACTGACCAAACTTGCTTAACAATTGGAAATCCACACTGGCCCATCTAGTGGCTGGTTGCCACAAGCGAGGCCATCCCAAATGGCCACAATTTACTTTGAATACAACTGGTGAAGGCCACTTTAAATATATTACTGGTGAGGTAACTGGATATTTTTATTAGGTGTTAATTATCACACAGCTTGGCAATTTGAAATTAGCATATATTTAAATTGATACTAAACAGAGAAGTGTTAATTGCCATTCATTCACATAAATCATATACACTATATTACCAAAAATATTGTGACGCCTGCCTTTACACACATCTGAACTTTAATGGCATCCCAGTCTTAGTCCGTAGGGTTCAATATTGAGTTGGCCCACCCTGTGCAGCTATAACAGCTTCAACTCTTCTGGGAAGGCTGTCCACAAGGTTTAGGAGTGTGTCTATGGGAATGTTTGACCATTCTTCAAGAAGAGCATTTGTGAGGTCAGGCACTGATGATGGACAAGAAGGCCTGGCTCTCAGTCTCTGCTCTAATTTATCCCAAAGGTGTTCTATCGGGTTGAGGTCAGGATGTGCAGGCCAGTCAAGTTCCTCCACCCCAAACTCACTCATCCATGTCTTTATGGACCTTGCTTTGTGCACTGGGGCGCAGTCATGTTGGAACAGGAAGGAGCCATCCCCAAACTGTTCCCACAAAGTTGGGAGCATGAAATTGTCCAAAATGTCTTGGTATGCTGACGCCTCAAGAGTTCCCTTCACTGGATCTAAGGGGCCAAGCTAGGGTTGCCACCTCATCCCTTTAAACCCGAACACATATGAATTACACAGGTTCTGTGGCTGATTAAGGTGGTAATTAAACTCACTTGTTGCCATCTGCTGGCATGGTTGGCGAGGGAGCAACAGCCTGCGTCTACCATAGCCCGTATTAAAACTGACGATGGGAACTTGGTGACCGATCCAGTTGCTATCAACACCTGTTTTGCCACGTACTATAAGTCTCTATATTCCTCTAGGGCGGGCTACTCTGCAGAGGAGCTGGACTCCTTCCTTAGTCAACTCGCCTTCCCTACACTTGCCGAGAAGACCAGAGACTGTTTAGATGCTCCCATCTCCTTAGAGGAGGTGAAACAGGCCATAGGCGAACTTCAGGTGGGGAAGACTCCGGGCTCGGATGGCCTCCCTCCTGAATTTTATAAATAACACGGGGAGCAAATGATACCCAAAGTGCACGAGATGATTGTGGGGACCCTGGAAGAATCTACACTACCGCCGTCCATGACGGAGGCAATAATAGTGGTCATACCTAAGCCGGGTAAGGATCCTGAGCTTTGCACTTCCTACCGCCCCATATCTCTACTTAACGCAGACGCCAAGATACTTGCCAAGATCCTAGCTAAAAGACTCAATGGAGTTATACATAATTTGGTTCATGAAGATCAAAATGGCTTTATGCCAGGTAAGGGGACAGACATTAACCTTCGTAGACTGTACACGGTCATGGGTGCCAGGGAGTATCTGACAGAATCCGACGCAGTGGCCTCCCTGGATGCTGAGAAAGCATTCGACTCAGTAGAGTGGTGTTATCTATGGGAGGTCCTGCGTCGATTCGGCCTTGGTCCCAAATTTATATCCTGGGTACAGACCCTTTAGACCTCTCCACGGGCTAGGGTTCGTACGGGAACGACGATCTCGCCACCCTTCTATCTGCACAGGGGTACCAGGCAGGGCTGCCCACTCTCCCCTGCTCTGTTCGCCCTGGCCATAGAACCAATGGCAATCCTTCTTCGATCCTCCCCTTCAGTTACCGGAATTATGATTGGTACGGTACTCGAAAAGATATCCCTATACGCGGATGACACCCTGCTGTACCTTAGGAATACCAGCGATTCCCTGGGGGCTGCCCTGTCACTTATTAACACCTTTGGTGGGTTCTCTGGCGTCTGTGTTGACTGGACCAAATCGGTAATTTTTGCATTGCGCCCGGGGGAAGCCTCGATACCTGCTAATACTCCCCTCAGAATAGTCTCCCAATTTAGGTATCTGGGAATAGAAATACACAGAGATTTTGCGCAGTTTACTCCTCTTAACCTATCTCCTATAATGTCTACTCTAACCCAAAAATGCACCATTTGGAAAACACTGCCCCTAACCCCAGTAGGCAGAGTGAACTTGATAAAAATGTCCATATTGCCAAAATTTCTTTATGTCTTCAGACAGACACCGGTACACATACCGAATACCTTTTTTAAAAAAATTGACACCGTGATCACTGCATTTATATGGAACGGTAGCATACCTAGAATCTCTAAATCCACTCTACAACTCCCTCTGACATTGGGGGGACTTGCTTTACCGTGTTTCCAAAAGTACTATTGGGCGGCGGTGTTGGTTACCCTCCGCTGGTGGCTGTCTGAGGAACCAGCAAACCCTGCTTCCACGTTGGAGGCGGCTTTGCTGGGTTCATACTCAGAATTGAGAAACCTGATACACAGAGGGCCCAGATCTAACTCTGGTGTTACCACCTCAATGAAAACTACTTTGAAGGTTTGGGAGACGGTTAGAGGCAAGATTAGGGGGGCGGACAGCTGGTCCCCCCACACTCCCCTGTGGGGGAACCCGCGGTTATCGCACTTCCAGACCATCCCGGACCCTGTGCTATGGGCCCGTTACGGAATAACCACCGTGGCGGACATAGTGTCACGAGATGGCCTACTTCCCTTTGATACCTTAAAACAACAAAAGTGACTACCCAACAACATGTTCTTCAGATACCTACAGCTCCGACATGCCTACCACTCCCAATTTCCCACACCCCCGACACTCATAACTACTGGGCTTGAGCGACTGTTGGGCGAGGAGGGTGAAGGAAGGATCCTATCCAATCTATACGCGGCCCTGGCGGGCCTGGACACATCTAAAGTCTCGCAGCTGTTTTTGGTTTGGCAGACGGATATACCTTCGCTCGCTGATGATGACTGGGAGGAGGGTATCCAGCAATACTTGCCCCTAGTGATCTCTGCCAGAGACAGATTCACCCAGCTAAAATTTTTGCACAGAGCCTACTTCTCCCCTCAGCGTCTAGCCAAAATATACCCTACTAATAACCCAGTATGTCCCAAATGTGCAGCGGAGGAAGGTTCCTTCTTCCACATGGTTTGGTCTTGCCGCTATATACAGGCGTTTTGGAGAGGCGTGGTTAATACGTTAAATCGAATTGGCAAATTAAAAGTTCCCTGTGATCCAATACCCTTACTGCTTGGAATAGTTGACACACTAGATACCTCCCGAGCTAAAAAACTCTTTATATTCTACGCAGCCTTCTACGCCAGAAAGGCGCTCTTGCTACATTGGAAGGGATCTGCCCCCCCCATCGATAGGCTTTTGGAAAAACCTCATTAATAAGGCATTGCCGATATATAAGCTAACGTATCTAAGTCGCAACTGCCCAAAAAAATTTGGGAAAATCTGGGATCCCTGGATAGGTGCGGAACACCTAGACTTGGAATGAGAGTTAACACGCGGGCGCAGGACTCCCCCTCCTGCGCAGTGGGCATGTCGACTCTGACTGATGTAATTTATTTCCACTTCATTGATCCCCATGATGGGTCAACTGTGAATCAAGGGAGCCCCCCTAGGCCTATATAGTATATAGCTATACTTTACACGAAGCTGAAGTTACTAGTATACTATTAAGGGAAAGACGAGGAGGTTTTAGAAGGGACGTAGCCACAATATTCTCAATTCATGTATACCCCTCCCCCCCCCCATCATTGTTCCTACTGACCTACTTCTGGTGTTTCCATAAGTATATATGTATTGTAGGACTTGTTCTGTAACATCTGCTGCTAAACATCTGTACACCTTGTACTGTAACCACTGCACAATGTATCATCTGTATGTTTTTTTGTATTTGCTTTTATTAAATAAAAAAACTTTATGTTAAAAAAAAAAAACTCACTTGTTGCCTTATCTGCATTAAATTAGCCTCAGAACCTGTGTAATTCATATGTGTTCGGGGTTTAAAGGGATGAGGTGGCAACCCTAGGCGAAGCCCAACCCCTGAAAAACAACCCCACACCACAATCCCCCCTCCACCAAATGATTTCAGCCAGTGCACAAAGCAAGGTCCATAAAGGCATAGATGAGCGGGTTTGGGGTGGAACTTGACTGGCCTGCACAGAGTCCTGACCTTAACCCGATAGAACACCTTTGGGATGAATTAAAGCAGAGACTGCGAGCCAGGCCTTCTTGTCCAACATCAGTGCCTGATCTCACAAATGTGCTTCCGAAAGAATGGTCAAACATTCCCATAGACACTCACAAACCTTATGGACAGCCTTCCCAGAATCTCAGTGCTGCTGATCTCATGCAGCTCCTTGCAGCCACTTCCTACATCAGTGGTTCTCAACTCCTATCCTCAGGACCCACTAACAGGCCAGATTTTAAGTATTACCTTGGGAAGATGCAGACTAGAATACTGCAATCACTGAGCAGCAAATGATATCACCTGTGATGTATTTCAGTTATCTTGCAAACCTGGCCTGTTAGTATGTCCTAATGACAGGAGGTGAGAAACACTGTCCTACATGCTTTCCAGTGACAGCTGAATGGCATTTCTCAGGGCAGGTTTCATGATGGTGACAACAGTGTACTATGCCTGGCCTGCGTAAAGTGTGTTGAAACGGCCACTAGCAGTCTCCATCAGAATCCTATGTGACAGGGTGACAATGCAGGAGCACAATTAGGCAACAAGGACATAGCGTTGTCACCACTAACAGGAAGCTCTTGAGCGAGGACCTTCATGGCAGGATCACTTGGTATTATTTATATGAAAGGTGTAGATCTTAAAAATATTGACAATTACTTTTGAAATCTCATTAACATGTTAAAACGAAACTTCACTCTCTCCATCAACATTGACTTTTTAATCCTTATCCTGTTAAAATTAGTAAATAGATAGGACAGTCTGTCATATTTACTTGTTTTAAAGTTTTGTTTTTTTCTTACATTTCTTTAGTTACTTCCTGGTTTCCATGCCTATGACAAATAATGTCATACATCCTAGGGGTCTTCAGGAGGGGAGGATGGGTTTTCTCAGCCAAGCACACCTTGCATGCTTGAGCTAAGTACAGATGGATTCCAGGAAGTCAATGCTAAATGAATCATCTGCCCTTACTCAAGATGGCCTCTAATGCTGGGGGGGGGGGGGGGTTCAAAGAGTAATTTCTCAGCAAAATAAAGCATGGAAGCATGGAAGGATGGGGGAGTTTGCTTTGAATATTAACAATGAATTGAATTGTGTTTTTGGTTTGTGGTGCTCAGATGCAGTGTAGTTCCACGTTGAGGTGTGTATGAGATTAGGCCCTTTCAAATTATGGTGCTGGGGTGGCGCATTCCCAAAAAAGGGTCAGATGCATTTTTTTTTAATGCAGTGTTGGGAAGCACTCGAATGTACTAAAATGACATACCTGTGCTGGATTATGTTACCATAAAATGGTCAGGTGTGGATTCTGTTATAATTAGGTGTACTGGGATGCTTGTCTTTTTTTTAAGGCAACATACCTTTGCTGCAGCGCATTCCCAAAAAAGGGTCAGGTGCCGTTTTTGCCACGGTTAGGTATGTTGGCGGTCCATTCAAAATAAATAGGTTGCCGTAACTCAATGTGCTTTATTGTTTTGGTTTACATCTACTTCAAATAAAAACACCCAACGTCTCCCCCAATGATTGTTCTACAGATGAAGGTCTAGTGGCGGTGAAAGTTCCCAGCGGTTAAGAATATGAGTTGTATCGATCTCTATAGGTGCACTTACCTAAGCAGCAGTTGCTCTGCATTCTGCCATCTGTAGAACACCGGAGCATGGATCCAATCACCTGTTCACCAACAATGACCACACGCACATCTTTCCCATGTGATTCCTTCACATACTTCTGAAACAGATATGGAGCATCATGGCGTACCAGGTGAGATATGTCTAGAAGGTGATGTTTATCCCGAATAAGACACACAGCTTTACCTTCAAAATGAACAAAATGTTGTGTTATATGGGCAAAGGATAAATGCAAGTGTAAATAAAAGAAGCACATATTTCTACTTGGTGGGTCTAAAAGTGTCACCCCATTGGTATTTAAAGGATCAACCAAAAAAATGTTGGCTCGGAACACCTACAGTGCTATGAAGAAAGTAATTGCCCCCCTAAACCTTGGCAGCAACAACTGCAATCCAAGCGTTTGCTATCCCTGGCAATGAGTCTTTCACCTCGCTGTGGAGGAATGTTGGCCCACTCTTCTTTACAAAATTTCTTTAATTCAGCCACATTGGAGGGTTTTCCAGCATGAATGGCCTGTTTAAGGTCATACCACAGCATCTCAATCAGATTTAAGTCCAGACTTTGACTGGGCCACTCCAAAACCTTAATTTTGTTTTTTTTGAGCCATTTAGAGGTGGACTTGCTGGTGTGTTTCAGATCATTGTCCTGCTGCATAACCCAAGTGTGCTTGAACTTGAGATCATGAACTGATGGCTGGACATTCTTCTTCAGGAGTTTCTGGTAGAGAGCAGAATTCATGGTTCCACCAATTATGGTAAGTCGTCCAGGTCCTGAAGCTGCAAAGCAGCCCCAGACCGTCACGCTACCACCACCATGTTTGACTGTTGGTATGATGTTCTTTTTATGAAATGCTGTGTTAGTTTTACGCCAGATGTAACAGGACTGTCATGTACCTGGTGGGGAGAGCCTGGTTTATGAAGAGGAAGGCCTCTCTTACACCTATGACTTAGGGCCCCTGGTACAGTATACAGGTGGCGCAGGAGAGCAGAGACGCATGAGTGCCAGTAGACGTGCTTGCTGCTGGGCTGCTGGTTGAGTAGTACGTCGGATGGCAGCAGATCTCCCAAGGGCAGGAACAGGCTGGTACTTTAGCCAAAGAGCAGGTCCCAGTGGCAGATGGACAGGTGCTAGAAACTTGGGAGCTCCGAATGGACTGGAACATAAGCAAAGAATAGTCAAAGAACAAGCCGGGATCGATGCAGATGGAGAACAGGACTAGTCAGGAACAAGCAGTATTTCAAGAGCAGATGCAAGTAACAGAACAATCACAGAACGCTGTAGACGAGACAGCACTGATCCTGGGAGCGTAAAAAACCTATTTGGTGTCCTTATCTGTCACAGTGATGCACCACGCACATTTGCGCATGCGCATATTTGTTCGCATTCCGGCGCACATGCGCGCACACGTTAGCACGCGCTAACGCGCCTCTTCTTTGGGTGGTTCAGGAAACAGGGATTCGTCTGCGGGCATTATTCTGTCTTCTGAAAGAGCCTTCCTGACAAGGATACACACCTTCCAAAAAGTTCAATTTTGTCTCATCAGACCACAGAATATTTGCCCAAAAGTATTGGTAATAATCAAAATGGTGTTTTGGCAAATGTGAGACAAGCCTTTGTGTTCTTTTTTGGTCAGCAGTGGCTTTGGCCTTGAAACTCTCCCATGGAAGCCATTTCTGCCCATTCTCTTTCTTATTTTTGAATCATGAACCTTGCCATGGACCTTACCTGAGGCAAGTGATATCTGCAGTTCTTTTATGACCTCCAGAATGAGTCGTCGTCATGCACTTGGAGTAATTTTGTTAGGCCAGCCACCCCTAGGAAGGTTCATCACTGTTCCAAGTTTTCTCCATTTGTGGATAATGTCACACATTGTGGTTTGCTGGAGTCCCAAAGCTTTATGCCGCGTACACACGACCGGACTTTCCGGCAGAAAAGGTCAGATGGAACGAATCCGTCGGACATTTCAATTGTGTGTGGGCTTCATCGGACCTTTTCTGTTGAAAAATCTGATGGACCTTAGAATTAGAAAATGTTTCAAATCTTTCCTACGGACTCGATTCCTATCGAAAAAAACGTTCGTCTGTATGCTAGTCCAACGGACTGAAAACGACGCAAGGGCAGCTATTGGCTACTGGCTATTGAACTTCCTTTTCTAGTTCGGTTGTACGTCATCACGTTCGAAACGATCGGACTTTGGTGGGATCGTGTGTAGGCAAGTCCGTTTCGTTGGAACTCCGTCGAAAAGTCCTTTGGGGTTCAGTCCGACGAGAAGTCCGCTCGTGTGTACGCGGCATTAGGAATGGCTTTGTAATCCTTTCCAGACTGATTCATGTCAATTACTTTTTTTCTCATCTGTTCTTGAATTCCTTTAGATCGTGGCATGATGTGTTGTTTTTTGAAATATTTTAGTGTGCTTCACTTTGTCAGACAGCTTCTATTTAAGTGATTTCTTGATTCAACAGGTCTGGCAGTAATCAGGCCTAAGTGTGGCAAGTGAAATTTAACTCAGCTTTCCAAAAAATGTGGTTAATCACAGTTCATTTATGGATTAGCAAGGACCAAGCACAGAACTTGGGCAGGACTTGGAAGGTCATAGATATCCTTGTAGTAGTGCCAACTATTGCAGTGAATTCTGGCTTACCCAGAAGTCCATCGGGTATGGATAATGCCTACTTACAAACAAACAAAAGATTTCCCAGCACACCTACCAGCCAGCCTGCAAAACAACCAAATTGACCTAGTCTAACAATTTCCACTAAAACTGGAGGGTTTTGTTTGCACACATTTGCAAATATATGCGTAAGCTGCACAGCCCACGCCAAGGGACTTCAACGTATATATATATATATATATATATATATATATATATATATATACTGCAGTCCTAACTCTATAAATTTCCAGAGTCTCTTAAGCTCTGTTCACATCTAGGCGTTCTGAATCGCAGGTGGAATCGCCACGATTCTGCTTGCGATTTGAAATAGCGGCAAATCGTGGGACGCCTGTGCGTTCCCTGTCACTTCTAATGGCACCCTAATTGCGGCATGGGGAGAATCGTGCAAACAGAATCACAGGATGCCTGTCGCCCAAAAGAAGCTCTTGTACTTCTTTTGGGTGACAGGCATCCCGTGATTCTGTTTGCACGCGTTTACTGCAATTGTCGCCGATGAATCGTGGCAAAATCGCACCACAATCATGTTTCCATTGGAAGTGATGGGGATTGCACAGGCGTCCCGCAGTTTGCTGGCAATTCCGCCCGCGATTCAGAACGCCAAGATGTGAACAGAGCCTTAAGTAGGACCATTTATTCAGTGGGATAGATTAAGGAAAGGTGTGCTTGGAGGAAGCCCACTCCTCCTTAAGGCTCTATTCACATCTTGGCGCTCTGAATCGCAGGCGGAAACGTCGCAATTCCGCCCGTGATTCGATTCGTGATTCGCGGCAAATCGCGATGCGCCCGTGCGTTCCCTATCACTTCCAACGGCACGCCTATCGCGGCGTGATTTTGCCGCGATTCGTCGGGCGACAATTGCAGTAAAATCCTGTAAACAAGAGCTTCTTTTGGGCGACAGGCGTCCCGTGATTCTGTTTGCGTGAATTTACCGCGACTGTCACCCGACGAATGGTGGTAAAATCACGCAGCTATTAGGTTGCCATTAGAAGTGACAGGGAACGCGAGGACGTCTCGCGATTTGCCGCTATTTCGAATCGCAGCGGTTCCACCCACGATTCAGAACGCCAAGATGTGAACGGAGCCTTAAAGGGGTTGTAAACCCCCGTGTTTTTTCACTTTAATGCATCCTATGCATTAAAGTGAAAAAAACACCTGACAGTCACTGGCCCCCCAGCCCCCCTGTTTTACTTACCTGAGCCCCTTCATCTCCTCGGCTGGGACGCTCTGTCCCTCTCTCCACGGGGTCCCGGCACTTGATTGGATAGATTGATAGCAGGCAAGCCATTGGCTCCCGCTGCTGTCAATCAAATCCAATGATGCGGGCGCCGTGTGGGGGGGGGGGCAGGGCCGAGTCTTGCTTTCGTGTCTGTGGACACAAATGCTGGACTCGGGGAGCGTGCCCGCAAGGTAACCCCCTCGGGAGAGCGCTTCTCCTAGGGCGTTACCTGATGCGTGGAGGAGCCGCGAGAACCGCCGGGGGTCCCCAGAAGAGGAGGACCGGGGCCACTCTGTGCAAAACGAGCTGCACAGTGGAGGTAAGTACGATCCTTTACAATCACTTTAATGCATACTTACATTGTACCAAGCTGCAGTACAGATAATTCCTGGAGCTCAGCTTTAATACACTATCACATGAATTTTTAAATGCAAGAAGTGTAAGTACCTGAATCTGACTTGGTATGAGCCTCTTGCAGTCCCAGCACAGCATGGCTGGAGTGTGAAAGGAAGAAGCAGCACAAGGAAGCCAATCAGTTCATGTGCGAACAAGAAGCATGCTGAGAGGTGGAGAAAGCAGAGTGACAGAGAGATGAGCTCATCACTCTATGCTGCTTCTCCTTTCACTGTCCAGTCGTAGGCAGGAGCGGATCTAAGACAACTTCTGAATTGAATGTGACTATTGTAGCAAAAACTGGTTTTGCAATTTGATGTTTAAAGGGCTAATAATTTTTTACATTATTATTATTTTCAATGAATAACATTCCCCCGATATTCTTGTCTGTAATGTATTCTGTCTCTTTAACATAAGCTTTCAGTTTTCAAGGAGGAGACGCCTGACCTTTGGTCCGCCACGTGAGGAATGGTATGGGCGCGTTACCAATGACCAGGATCAACACAGAAAATACGAGCGGCATTGTGGAATAAATAAAAGTGGACAATTTGTTCAATTTCATAACAGCCAGCTGGCACTGTTGGTGATAATTTTATCAATGGGGAACTGTATTTCTGTGTTCGGAGTCCATGTGTTCTTTGGAGTGATTCTAGTGCTAGGCGCAGCAGACGAAACCATAACACGGGAGCTGAATGAGATTAGATCTGCTGTTATTGTATGGCTGGTGACTCATTCCCGTTGAAAATAACTTATCTCTCAATGACTCATCTCCATGGTATATCTTAAAATAACAACCTCCATCATGACATATTATCAGCCCTTGAAGCTTCCCTTACAGTTTTCCGTTAACCTGGTTAACTAGTAGTTGGATAAACTTTAAATTAAAAAAAAAAAATGTCCGCAAGGGGAGAGTGCAAAATGCACGTGTAGAAAGGTGTTCTTGTCAAATGCAGTCTTTTCCTTTTGAACGCAGCGCTGCTTTAAACGCAAGGCGCGGTGACTGACAAGAAAAGGCTGAGTGTGATGTGCTTTGGCTGCAATTTTTCTTTAAACCCATGTTTTTGATACAGTTTTCATGCATTTTGTGTTTTTTTTTTTCTCTTTAAACACACTGTATATAGCTGGTTGCTAAGGAGCAGGCCGGGAAGCCGGCTGCCACATCCTTAACAACCAATGAGTCATTAGTTGTCAGTGGGGTTCAGGCTGAGTGTGATGTACTTTGGCTGCAAATTTTCTTTAAAGCGGAGTTCCAGGTTTTTTTTTTTTTATTAAAAGTCAGCAGCTACAAAAAGTTTAGCTGCTGACTTTTAATAAACAGACACTTACCTGTTCCACGGTCCAGCGATGCGGCCGCACAGAGCCTCGCTCCTCTCCCTCTCCACTCCTCGGTGCATCCATTGAAACCGTGGGCACCTGGCCGTGACAGCTTGCAGCTTCACGGTCGGGCGCACACGTCGCATGCGCGAGTAGCACTGCGCTCTCCCAGTGGACAGGCCATCTTCTGGGACCTGTCACGTGTCCCAGAAGATTGCCGAGAGCGAGGGGCCGCCTAGGGGGAGAGGAGGAGTCGCCTAGGCGGTCCGTGGGAGGAAGTAGGAAGTGGGACAGGAAGTCCCTCTCTAAAGTAGTCACCCAACTGCCCCCCCAAAAAAATTACATGCCAAATGTGGCATGTAAGGGGGAGGAGTGCCTAAAGCGGAAGTTCCACTTTTGGGTGGAACTCCTCTTTAAACCCGTGTTTTTTGATGCAGTTTTCATGCATTTTGTGTTTTTTTTTCTCTTTAAACACACTGTATATAGCTGGTTGCTATGGATCAGGCTGGGAAGCCGGCTGCCGCGTCCTTAACAACCAATGTTTCATCAGCTGTCAGTGGGGGTTCACCGCTGACAGCTGAATGTAAAAAAATAAAAATTGCCGAAAAAAACCCCAATCGGATAAAAAGTGACGTGGGGTCCCTCCCGCAAATCCATACCAGGCCCATCGGGTCTGGTATGAATTTGGAGGGGAACCCCACGCCAAGATTAAAAAAAAAAGGCATGGGGTCCCCCCCAAAAGCCATACCAGACCCTTATTCGAGCATGCAGCCTGGCAGGTCAAAAAAGGAAGGGGACAAGCGAGCGCTCCCTGCTGAACCATACCAGGCCACACTCTCTCAACATGGGGGGGGTTGCCTCAAAGCACCTTGTCCCCATGTTGAGGGCATGTGGCCTGGTATGGTTCAGGAGGGGCGCTCGCTTGTCCAACCTTTGGAAATGTCAGTAAAAAGATGGCTGTGCCAGTAAATTTTGGGTGTCGTGTTTTGCAAAATTTTGTCTGGTAGGTTGGCAACACTGGTTGAGATAAACTATTTAACACTGACAGGGGTGCTCACAGTGATTCGATTTTATTCCTTTATGTAAAACCTTTATCCCAAAAGGAACAAAACTGTTGCTGTAACTACTTAAATGGCATAAACTGGAGTTTTAATCTGTCAAGTCCATCTAAATCTGCTAGTCCCCAGACTGACAATGCTGCTGTCCAAATGTGTCTTTGTTGCTCCTCCATCCACATTGAGACACCCATACCTTCCAACTTTTAGAGATGGGAACGAGGGACACCTATTAGCTAAAGTATGTAGGCATAGGACACGCCCCCTTCATTTTTTTTTATTTTTTTTTAATTATTAGTTAAACCCTCAAGTGCTTTTTTTTTAGCCTAACCTATTCCCTTATATTGGCTTTTGAAATTTACAAATGCAGCAATTTAGAAATTGGATGAAAAGTTTAGCGCTGGAAAACACTTTTTGAAAGATAAAAAGTGCATTTTATAGAAAATGGAAGAGCCTTTCATATATGTCTCTTTCCAAAGTGCATTTTATATACAACTATATAGATCAGATCAAAAATGAGGGACAAATAAGGAGGAAAGAGGGGCAGAGGGACTTTGTTCCAAATCAGGGATAGTCCCTCGAAATCGGGGACAATTGGGAGCTATGGACACCCTATGGCAGGAAGTGTATTATTATTGGGTTCCTGATATCCTGGTCTCAAAGAAGGTGGGTTGAATAATGCTGGCTATCAAGCTGAGGACATCTAGTGGCAGAAAAATGTACTGTGGGGGGAAAAATCTCTGGATTGAAGCTGAGAATTGCAGCAAAAGCAGGTTTTATTTCATCTTTTAATGGGCTATTTGGTTTTAATGTATCTTGTTCTTTTTATCTGGAGGTCTGCATTAAATAATCCTAGAACTGTACAATAAACGGTCCTCCACGGTCCAGTTATTCTAAAATAAAGAGGCTGAAATACCTTGATGCCCTCGAGTATTCTTCACCACCACAGGGTACCCAAGAGGCTCTGAAGCATCGATCATTTTTGAAAATTCTTCATGGCCACCTAAAACGTTAGAAAAAGAAAATTTGTATTACAAATAAAAAAACAAATCACAACATCGACTATACAACAAGAGGATATATTAGGGTGTGAGAAACCGTGTTTAAAGCCCATCTCCAGGCAAATACTGTTCCCTTTATCTACCTCCAACCCCCTTCCAACCATTTACATTTAAAAATGCCTCTCCTGGGAGTGAAGACCAGGGATCCATGATGACTAGACCCATGATGGGACATCATCCTACGGCTGCCGCCTTCAAGATCTTAGAATACCGTCCCGCTGGACAGCTACTCTGAGTGACTTTGCAGAATGCTTGCTTTATGGACATTCAGCCCTAAACACGAGTTCAGGGTTCAGCCCTGTCTAGTCCCAGCAACTTTCACCCTGTCATTTGACTTTGATAGGCTTCAGGCATTAGGGCCAAACATTGCCGTTGGGCCTCCAGGCTCACTAAGGCTGCATTCACTTTCACGTGGCGGCATTCCTGCTTTCAAATTTGTGATTTACACGCAATTTTGCATGTTGCATAGGCCAAGCCTATTCACTTCAATAGGGTCCATATGTGTGTTTTTCACCCAAAAAGAAGCTCCTGCTCCTTTTGGGTGAGAAGCTTCATTTTTAAAGGTGTGGATTGCCACGCGGTCCTGTCGTGCGACAATCATGGCAGAATCACATCGCAGGGTGCCATTAAAGTGTTACTAAACCCAGGGCCCTGCATTTGCTATATCTTGTCTCCAACAGTACACAGAACATGGAAATGCAATTATTTTAGTAAATATAAACTATAAACTATAAAAACTATAAAACTATATAATACCTTTTCTCATCAGCAGTATAAAGCAGTCTTGTGACTTCTATCAGTCTCTGGTTAAAGCTTGTAGGAGGAGTTTTGATTCTTCTCTGACTGCAGGACCCCTGACCCTCTGTCCGGACAGTGCTGATTGGCCCTATGCTGATCACCCCCCCAAAAAAAAACTCTCTAGAAATACAAGAGCGCACCCAAGGTTCCGTTCCATGAGCTGATGGATTGGTGACAATAAAAGAAGGGGAGGATCAGAGAAGTCAGGATCAAACAGCCTTTTTAGACAATGCGAAGGATTAACCCCTTAGGATCCACAGTGAGTAGAACATGCTTTACTGCATATACAGACCGATTTTACTGTTGTGGGTTTAGTAACACTTTAATGCCCTGTACACACGATCGGACATTCTGACAACAAAACCGTGGAATTTTGTTTGAAGGTTGTTGGCTCCAACTTGTCTTGCATACACACGGTCACACAAATGTTGGCCAACAATTACGAACGTGGGAACGTGGTGACGTACAAGGCGTACGACGAGCCGAGAAAAAGGAAGTTCAATAGCCAGTGCGGCTCCCTTTGGGCTCCTTCTGCTTGATTCCGAGCATGTGTGAACTTTTGTGCGGCGGACTTGTGTACACACGATCGGAAAGTCCGACAACAAAGTTTTGTTGGCGGAAAATTTGAGAACCTGCTAGCCAACATTTGTTGGCGGAAAGTCCGTCAACAAATGTTCGATGGAGCGTACGCACGGTCAGACTTTCAGCCAACAAGCTCACATCCAACATCTCCCGTCGGAAAAGTTTGATCGTGTGTACGCAGAATAATGTATAATGGTATCCAAACACACACTGCAGGTTGTGCAGGGATCGGCATGTGATTCTGCTCCTGATTCCAAATTGCGAAGTGTAAATGGAGCTGCCGTCATTGGCCGTACACAAGCTAAATGCCATCTGCACATACTGTATGTTTGAACAAGTGCTTTATGTTAGCTGTTGTTTTTGTACATGTTAAGCTTGCCATACATAGATTTCTGAACGAACGTTCTGTAAACCGAACACTTCATATTCCTGATATCTTCCTGCTGTACTATGTACTTGTATGATAAAGTCTCCGTCTCTCTTTGTATTGATTCCTTTGTGTCTCCTCCTCACCTTACTTTTACCTTTCTTTCCTGTCTTGCTTTCTGCTCTCATTCTTTTGATGGGATTTTCAGCTCTCTTTAGCTGCCTATTGGTGTCCAGGACAACCTACACTAAGGGATCTTTGACATACATGTCCTGGCTACTTTGGCATTTTTGGGGTTTTCCCCACAATACATATATGTTTTGTTTAGGTTAGATGTGCCTGTTTGAGAAGGAGCCCCCCCCTCCTTCGCCTATGCTGTGTAAGTATATGTTCTCTGGGTTGCCAGTCATAGTCCCTGCATGGACGGACTAGGTGCATTTGTATTTCTGTATATTTTTGAATAAGAAAATGAATAAGATTGAAATGGAATAAGAAAATTAATATAGTTGCACAAGACATCATTGTAAATGTTATACAAAAACACCCTGAAAATAACATCAGCTGTAGCGATTGTTACAAGTGAAAGCTCTGACATGTTTCGATTCCAAAAAACTTCATCAGGGGATGTCAATTTTGGTAATATATTGAAAGACCAGTTATTGAAGTAGCTGTGGTCAACAGTGTGGGTAGCGTGTGAATCACACCCAAAAGGCACAGAGGACGCCCAAAGAACCTCCTAATGGCTATATGAATTGTAGAATACATTGCTACCCCAACACTACATAAGGATAGTAAAAGCATCTATATGCCATCAAAAAGTACTATTTGGAGAGGACTGAAGTCAGCAAAGTCCGACAAGTCAGCAAACTAACGGCAACAAAGGTTCAAAATGGCCATTAGTTCCCAAATGCTGCTGTTTGTACAGAGTAGCCACTGAACACTGACTCGACCCATGCTGAATCTACCAGAGGTCTTTCCTCACTTTTTTATAGTTAATAGAGTTAAAAAAGTACAGAAACTTTTTGAAGAACCCTCGTATATCTCCTGATGAAGATTATTGGAATCGAAATGTGTCAGAGTTTTCACTTGTAACATACAGCCCTTCACTACAGCTGATGTTGTTTGCAGGGTTGTTTTTGTATCATTTTTAATCTACAATTATTTCTTGTGCAACTATATCAATTTTAATCATTGTTTAATAAAATTGAATATTTTCTTTCTGTGGTTTCTTTTTGGTGCTGAAAAAATCCCATCGTTGCAGACTATCGTTCCACCATGTATTAGGGAAGTGATGCCTTAATTTTTAGAAGGGATCTATTTTTAATTATATTTTTTAATTCTACTAGTTTATGGCCAGGTTTAGTTTTTTACATTTGATTGCATTTGAGACCATAAATCAATTGAGCTCACCATGTCTTCAACATCCAGGGTAAATCATTATCTCTATGGATTGTATCTGCTACTACATTATTGCCGTTTATGGCGCCAGGGCCTATTGCAATAATTTCCCCTTTACCACTGTATTGTCTGATTGTGTTATACTGGGAGCTTCACCGCTGCATACTGTACATGTACATGTACTGGTGGTTGGGGAGTGCAAAAATAGTTTGAGCAGGTTTCTTCCCAAGGGATAGTCCAGCTGAAGATCCTACCTAACTCATTGAGGTCTCATCTGTGCATAAGAGAGGGCCTATTCTCCTTCTAATCCTATGAGAGCTGGAAGAGGGGTTTCACTGAGGATCCGATCTTGAAGTTTCACAGTGTAGCCTGTCTGCCTGAGTATGAGGAAGACATGCAAGTCCTGAGCACACTATGAGTACTGATGTAAGAGAGAGGGATTCTAGTGACTATTGCAGCCGTTAAAAACTGGTGCACTCAAGCCTCGTACACACGATCGGACTTTCCGACAACAAAACCGTAGAAGTTTGTCCGAAGGGCGTTAGCTCAAACTTGTCTCGCATACAAACGGCCACACAAATGTTGGCCAACAAATACGAACGTAGTGACGTATTACGTTGTTTTTCAGCTCTTTAGCGCCACCCTTTGGGCTCCTTCTGCTAATTTTGTGTTAGTAGAAGTTTGGTGAGTGTTGATTCGCGCTTTTCTTTTCGTGCTTTTCATTTAGCGCTTTTTAGTTCGCGTTTTTAATTTTATTTCTGAATGGCCGTTCGTCAAGCAGCCTGTTGCGGAATCGGAGGAGATAACGTGTTATTTATTATTGGCCTTGGAGTTATTGCTTTGACATTTTTTTTTGGTTAAATAATGATTTGATTTGGTATATTTTCTATATTTTTGGATGCATAGAATGCACTTTTTGGTTAAGTTCTGTTGGCTGATAGTCTAATTTTATTTGTTTTCTTTTTTTGTAATGCACAATAAAAGAAATTGGGTAGAATAATACTTGGCTATGTGTTTTACTTCAAATGACAGTTTGGGAGTAGGCAGTTACATTTTAAAAAATACAATGTAAAATTGACAAGGGACACCAACATAGTTGTATCTTTGATCTTAAAAACGACGGGATAATGGTATTGTGGTAACTTGCCCAAATAAAAAAAAAAGCATAATGATATTATTCTTGATATCACTAGAAAAAAAAGCCTTTGAAAATTAGTTTGCAATAACTCCATCAGTATCACCAGCAAAGCAGCTTCATTATTATCCCAATAAAGAAGAAGAGAATTGTGCGCTGCATTTTAAGATTTCATAATTTGACACGTCAGGAATGTTAATTCTCCATTACGAACGCTGGTTTACAAGACCGACCGCTTCTGGCTCGTCCTTGCTTCCGAGCATGTGCCTGTTTGGACTTTGGACTTTTGTCCGACAGACTTGTGTACACACGCTCGGAAAATCCGACAACAGACATTTGTTGGCGGAAAATCTGACATTTGTCCGATGGAGCGTACACACGGTCGGATTTTCCGCCAACAGCCTGACATCAAACATTTCCAATCGGAAAGTCCGATCGTGTGTATGGGGCTTAAGGCTTGCCTGGCCTGGAACATTCTCCAAAAAAAGTGTGTGGTCCCTTTAAACATAAAATAAATCTTACATTGCAATCAATACATAAAGTGCAAACAAAGGCAATGTGCAAATAAACAATGCACATTGCCTTTGCTTGCACTTTATATATTGATTGCAATGTAAGATGTAGTTTATTTTTAAAGAAACAACGCTTTATTTTTTTTTGAGGATTTGCTAGTTTGCCCAGTGTCGGGAATATATAGGCTGCAGCGGTGCCATCAGGTTTATTTATTTAAACCTTGAATCAGGGTGCATTGAGCGCAAGAAATATATATAGCAGTGGATGTTGCAGTAGGACAGAGGTTGGTATCAGTAGGGCAGTGGATGGTGTCAGTCAGTAGAGCAGTAGATGGTGGTCGTAGTTTTTTATTGTTATTATTTTTCCTTTTTATTTTCTTTTAACCAAAGACTTTCCACCTCATATATACTGCAGCAGGGCGGCGCCATTGCACGAAACAACGTACCTGTACATTGTTCCGTGTAATAGATACTGCGGGCGTGCGTGCACGCCCGCTGCACGGAGGGGGAGCCAATCCGCGGGTTCCGCGGACCCAATATCCGCTGGTCACCCGCGATTGCACCACAGAGAGGCAGAGCGAGGATCTGCTTATGTAAACAAGGCAGATCCCTGTTCTGACAGGGAAGTACACAGAGATCTTCCTAGTAAACAGGAACAGCGATCTCTGTGTTCTTCCTGTCAGTCCATCCCCCCCACACAGTTAGAAAACACTAGCAGGGAACACACTTAACCCTTTGATTGCCCCTGATGTTAACCCCTTCCCTGCCAGTGTCATTTATACAGTGATCAGTGCATATTTTTTTTTTAGCACTGATCACTCTATTGGTGTCACTGGTCCTCAAAAAGTGTCAATTAGGGTCAGATTTGTCCACTGCAATGTCGCAGTCCCGCTAAAAATGATCAAGGCCACGGTACCCGCTGATCAGCTCCCGCTGTGCATAACCATAGCAGGAACGTGCGCGCCCCCTACCCAGGAGAGCTAGATCATGTATGTATATGTGATCCGGCGCACAGCTGCCACCCTGCAGCAGTAAAACTTCTATGGGGTGTAAAGAAAGTGGTTAAGATTTTTCAGTAAATTAGTGGCTGTCAACAGGAAATCATTCCGCAAATATGGAAGTATGTTGTTAGCACAGTCGGCTAGCAAAGTCAAAAATATTAAAAGAAATGGATTTATAGGAACACTGAACTGCAGCTCATAGCAACCAATCAGGTTTTATCTTTCACTGTATAAAGTACACCTGCCAAATGGAACCTGAAATCTCATTGGTGGCTCAGTCCAATACCTTTTCCTCTGTGTTCAGAAGGTTCCATGCGTTCAGGAGACCCGTGACATACTAGAGTGGATGTGCCTGTGTGTTCTCATGGGAAAGACAAGGACGGGAGGCCCAGAACAGCCCAAAGACAGAATAAATAAACATATAAAACGTCGTAAGTGTTTCCATGCATTTTTCTGTTCACTCAGCGCTTTAGAAACATTATCTGATGGCTCTCGTCACAAGATCAAAGTGTGAAATGCAAACCACCTCGCTGGCCCCTCTGCCTCCAAGCCATACATCCATTACATAAAACATGACACCTTGGAAGACAATTTCCTTCTGCACCAGCATGTTTACATAAAAGTGGACCTGTCACCTGCACACAAAGGCTCATTGAAGCCGAACTACGGGCAGATATAAAAGACAAAATAAATAAATGTTATAACTGCAACTAGGCTAAGTGCCTAAACTTGACTAATGTCGCGTACACACAGGCGGGAAATGTTCGATGTGAGCTTGTTGTCGGAAGATCCAATCGTGTGTACGGGGCATTCGTTTCAGCCTCTAGCAGTCTCCTATACAGCAGTGCTCTGATTGGGAGAGGGAGGGGCAGAACTTGGATTACCCAATCAGATGTTCTGAATACAAAAGTGTGGTCAATGAACAAGCTAATATAAGGTGAGAGCAGAGTGAGCATAGAGATGACCTCATCAGTATCCTGCTGCTCCTTCACTGTCTAATCCAGTGGGGTAATTTTTTTTGGGGGGGGGGGCGGCAAACAGTTGCAGCACCCCCCCCCCCCCGGTCAGTCAGTCAGGGGTCTGGAGCACTTACCTCATCTATGGTGGGCAGCGCTTTTCCTGGGCTTCACCGGCGGCTTCCCCTGCTCTGCGGCGGCTTCCCCTTCCCCTGCTCTCCATGGGCATCACGTTGGTGGCGGCTTCCGTTTCCTCCCTCCTTCTCGGCAGCCAATTGGGACTCTTCTCTTTTCAGCCAATCGGAAAACGGTTCTCAGACCCGCATCTGATGATTGGCCGGATTGAGGATCAGTGTTTCAATAGCGAATATTCATTCGATGTTGTAACACCTAGGTGGGCTCGTAGTGCACTGCTCTTCGACCCGAGCCCACCCTATTTTGAAGCCTATTAGAGCCACTGGCTCTAAGCGGGTGCTTAAAAAAAAAATAGACGCCCTCCCAGAACAACAGAGCAGTGCTGTAGCCGTCTTTCGGCTATGGCACAGTTATGAAGTGGTTAATCCATTAGTTATCCCTGCAAACACCTACTGGAAAATGATTTCATAACCGTCATAACACTTGCATTGCAAGGACTTCTCTTTTCAAGACAAATCTAAGGATGTATTTGTAACACCCTCCTAGATAGGTCCTAGGTAGGGATGAGCTTCGAGTTCGAGTTGAACTCATGTTCTACTCGAACATTGGCTGTTCGCAAGTTCGCCGAACAGCGCACAATTTGGGGTGTTCGCGGCAAACTCGAATGCCGCGGAACACCCTTTAAAAGTCTATGGGAGAAATCAAAAGTGCTAATTTTAAAGGCTTATATGCAAGTTATTGTCAATAAAAGTGTTTGGGGACCTGGGTCCTGCCCCAGGGGACATGGATCAATGCAAAAAAATTTTTTAAAAACTGACGTTTTTTCAGGAGCAGTGATTTTAATAATGCTTAAAGTCAAACAATAAAAGTGTAATATCCCTTTAAATTTCGTACCTGGGGGGTGTCTATAGTATGCCTGTAAAGGGGCGCATGTTTCCCGTGTTTAGAACAGTCTGACAGCAAAATGACATTTTGAAGGAAAAAACTCATTTAAAACTACCGCGGCTATTGCATTGCCGACAATACACATAGAAGTTCATTGATAAAAACGGCATGGGAATTCCCCAAAGGGGAACCCCGAACCAGAATTAAAAAAAAAAAAAAGACGTAGGAGTCCCCCTAAATTCCATACCAGGCCCTTCAGGTCTGATATGGATATTAAGGGGAATTAGCACTTTTGATTATTCATGTTCGTGTCCCATAGACTTTAACGGTGTTCGCGTGTTCGAACAAACTTTTTTCCTGTTCGCATGTTCTGGTGCGAACCGAACAGGGGGGTGTTCGGCTCATCCCTAGTCCTAGGTTTAGATAGATACATTTAGTATGTGTTTTGATAGGTAAATTTAGTTACTACACTGTAGTCAGTGTGGCTGTGATTGTTTGTTAGGTAAAAGCATAGTTTGCTCACTGTATTCAATAAAGCTGCATTCTGCTAGCTAGCAATGGTGGTCCGTCCATAAGGGATGCAGGGGCGCCCCCCCTCTAATCCATGTGCCTAGCCCCTAATCTACATAAAGGGCACATGGATTCCAATTGTTTTTATTTTTTAAGCACATGATTAGAGCCAGAGGCTCTAATTGGCTTAAAAAAAGGGTGGGCTCGGGGCGCAGAGCACTGTGCCTTGAGCCCACCCAGTATTGTGACAATAACGAATGAATATTCACTATCGTGTTCCTGATTCTCCTCGTGGCCAATCAGGAAGCAGGTCCTGAGACCCATATAGGCAGGTCCTGAGACCCGATTGGCCTAGGGATTGCCGCCTTCCCATCCATCCCCCCCAAAAAAATATTGAGCACCAGCCACCTCTGCTAGCTAGGTCTGCCCAGTGTGTTCAGCTGCTGCCAATCCGATAGTTTCCTCTGCATCTAGAAAACTTGAGAAGTTTCTGGATGATAGGTGTTGAGCTATGAAGATAGGAGCACAAATATTGATACAGGCCTGGTCTATCCCAGAGAGGCAGGCTCTGATGGTATGCTCTGAGACTGTATATTTTCTGTGAGCACACTAAGATCAGGGTCTTTTTCTGGAGAGGATGCTGCTATGTCTGCTGTCATGAGGCCTTAGGAAGGCGACCTGAAGGCCTGAATGCTGAGACCCTGGCGCTAAAGAGAGCTGACTGAGGGGGCCTATATGCTGAACATCTAGTCTGGTACCACTGGAGAAAGGTGTCGCTTTGAGGTTGGAAGGAGGCAACCAGCTGTTCCTTGGGCTTTGAGTGAGTACAGACGCTTGAGAGATCTTGAGGACCTTTGTGGTTTAGCTACCCCCCTGGTTCTAAATAGTCATCTGTGGGTCTAGTTAAAGGGGACACTGGCTGATGTCCTTTCACAACTTTATAAATATATCGCTAACCAGACAAAGCTTGTCAATAAAGTATATGTAAACCCTTAACTTGTAAAACCACCCATTCAGTTCAAACCAGAAATGAAAGGCAAAACATCTGTATATATATATATATATATATATATATATATATATATATATATATATATATATATACATTAAAACACCCTGGCATAAGTGTAAGTGATTACATAACCTCTGTTCTCAGCTGCATACAGTAAGGAGCTCAGAGAGCTGGGGGAGGAGAAACTGGCCTTCCCAGTGAATGGCTGTGCCTTCTTGGCTTCTCACCACAGTTAGAAAACTGACCACTATGGTTGATTTACTAAAACTGGAGAGTGCAAAATCTGGTTCAGTTGTGCATGGTAGCCAATCAGCTTCTAACTTCAGCTTGTTCAATTAAATTTTGACAATAAAACCTGGCTGCTGATTGGTTTCTATGCAGAGCTGCACCAGATTATGCACTCTCCGCTTTTTTGTAAATCAACCCTACTATGCTCTCCTGCTTAGTGTGGTCAGTTTTTATAGGAAAGCAAAGGGACTGTCAGGAACACCAGGGATTTCATACAAGTACTTGGTACAGCAGGTACATATCAGGAATATGAAATGTTGGGTTTACGTGTTCTTTAACCACTTCAGCTCTGGAGGGTTTTACCCCCTTCCTGACCAGGCCATTTTTTGGGATACGGCACTGCAACGATGTACCCAAATAAAATGTATGTCCATTTTTTTCCCACAAATAGAGCTTTCTTTTGGTGGTATTTGATCAAAAAAACAAAAACGATAATTTTGAAAAAAAAAATTTTTTTTTATTTTCTGCTATAAAACAGATCCAAAAATCCCAAAAAGCGTATATTGATTGGTTTGTGCAAACATTATAGCGTCTACAAACTATGGGATATTTTTATGGAATTTATATTTATTCACTTATTTTTTTACTAGTTATGGTGGCGATCAGCAATTTTTTAGCGGGACTGCGACACTGCGGCGGACAAATCAGACACCTAACTGACACTTGTGACACTTTTTGGGGTCCAGTAACTCTAATACAGTGATCAGTGCTAAAAAAAATGCACTGTCACTGTACTAATGACACTGGCAGGGAAGGGGTTAACATCAGGGGAGATCAAAGGGTTAAATATGTTCCCTATGAGTGCTTTCTAACTGTGGGGGATGTGCTTTCACTAAACGAAAACAGAGATCTATGTTTCTGTTTGGCAGATACACAAGATCTCCATTTTCCTCTCTGGCAGAACAGCAATCTGCCTTGTTTACATAGGCAGACCGCTGTTCTGCCTCTCCTCAAAACGATTGTGGGTGGCCGGCAGACATCGCGTCCGCCAGAGCCGCTGATTGGCTTTTACTGTGTCCAATCACAGCGGGAGCAGGGCTCCGGTGGCGCGTATAGTGCGCCCCAGGGCCGAAGAAAGCAATCACGTAAATGTACGTAATTTTGCGCTTAAGGGCTGCCCTGCCACAGTAAATGTATGTGGGGCAGTCCTTAAGCGGTTAAACTGCAGCGCTTTGCTTGATTTTATCTGGCCCTTGGGGCACTATTCTTCCGACTGATACAATGCACTATTCCTTCCTTTGAGACCAATGATGGGGCACTATACCTTTCACTGATGCCAACAATGGGACATTATTTTTCCCACTAATGCCAATGATGGGGTATTGTTTACTCCCAATGACACCAAGGCATTTTCTACTTACACTGGCCACAGTCCGGTGTTGTGACAAAATGACCAACCGGGCAGGTCCTGTGACATGGAATCAGCTGGAGCTCCAAACCGCGCTCACTGCGCACGCGCAACGCTTCATACATCCCTTCACTGGCTGACGTCAGTGCACCGAGGAATTTGCCTGACAAAAGGTTCGGCCGACTAATGCACATGCGCACGGCGGAAATGAACTAACACTGATGAAATTTACATTCTTAAAGCGGAGTTCCACCCAAAAACTTCCGCTTTAAGTGAATGTCACCCCCTTTTTTTTAGGGGGGGGAGCGGATACCCTCTTTTAAGAGGCATCCAGCTCCCACTTCCTCCCTGGACTCCGCGGCGCCGGAAGGAAGTTCACCTTTCCCCCCCTCCCTTCGTGCAATCCTCTGGGACACGTCACAAGTCCGAGAAGATTGCCCGGCCAATCACAGCGCGCAGCACGGCTCACGCATGCGCAGTGCATGCCCGGTTGTGAAGCCACAGCTCGACGCCCACAGTCAGAATGCCGGCGCCGTGGAGAGGAGGGGGAGAGGAGCGAGGCTTCGTTCGCCCGCATTACAGGAAAAGTCAGCAGCTGCACTTTTTGTATCTGCTGACTTTTATATGGGTGGAACTCCGCTTTAAGGCCATCTTGCTACACCATACACTCTATGTAAACACACCTACAGTAAGCAGGCGGGGCAGCGGACATGTTGCTACACCAAACGCCGTTTTGAATTAGCAAACAGATTTCAAAAAGTGAGTGAGAGAGAGTGAGCTTATCTACATAAATATATATTGCTGAAATTAGTTTGCTAATTCAAAACAGCGTTTGGTGTAGCAACATGTCCGCTGCCCCGCCTGCTTCCTGTAGGTGTGATGAGGTTAAGTGTAAGGTGGAGCAAGATGGCCGTGTGCGTGCGCAGTAGTCAGTCGAGCATTTTGTCAGGCGAATTCCTCCGTCCACTGACGTCAGCCACTGAAGGGATGTATGATCCGTTGCGCCTGCGCAGTGCACGCCAGTTGGAGCTCCAGCTGATTCCACGTAACAGGATGTGACGCGGGTTGTACATTCTGCCAGGTTGCTCATTTTGTCAGAACACCGGCACCCTCAATGTCTGAACGTTTGGAGACCCCTGATATAGTTGCATATAAACATGCACAAAGTGTTTCCCAGTGCTAAACCTTTCATCCAATTTCTACATTTCTGCATTGGTAAATTTCAAAAGCCGATATAAAGGAATAGTAGTGGTTAAAAAAAAATCACTTGTGGGTTTAAAGAGGTTCTAAAGCCTAATGCCGCGCACACACGAGCGGAATGTCAGACAGAAAAAGTCAGATGGAAGCTTTTCATCGTATATTCCGATTGTGTGTATGCCTCATCTGACTTATTATTTCGAAAATTCTGATGGACCTAGAAATAGAACATGTTCTAAATATTTCCGACGGAACCAATTCCTATCGGGAAAACCGCTCGTCTGTATGCTGTTCCGACGGACCAAAAGCAACGCATGCTCTGAAGCAAGTACGAGACGGAAGCTATTGGCTACTGGCTATTGAACTTCAGTTTTCTAGTCCCGTCGTACGTGTTGTACCTCACCGCGTTCTGGACGGTCGGAATTTGGTGTGACCGTGTGTATGCAAGACCGCCTGAGTGGAATTCCGTCGGCAAAACTGGCGGCAAAACCGGTCCTGTGTACATGCATTCTATGCAGTAAGATGAAAAAAACCTTCTGTGCTACAAATTTCCCCCCCAGCCACCCCCTCCCCCTTATTCTTACCTTAGCCCGATCCGATCCAGCTTCTGTCAACCAAATGCTGTGCCTAACGAGCAGGTGGCGGCACTGAACCCCCCGCTTTGTGTCAATAGACACAGACAGGGCAGCTCAGGACCGAGCATGCATGGGTGCCCCTATGGAAAGCGGCTTTCCATGGAGACACTTGCCAAAGAGGAGAAGCCTGTAAAGCCGGCGGGGGACCCCAGAAGAAGAGGATTAGGGGCTGCTCTATGCAAAACCATTGCACAGAGCAGGTGAGTATAACATATTTGTTATTTCAATTTTTTTTTTTTTTAACCACTTCAAGACTGCCGCACGACGATGTACGTCCAAACTTTGAACGGGGATATCGTTGTTATGGCAGCAGCTAGCTGCCATAACCCCCGTTTTCGTGCGGGGGCTGGCTTTCAGATAAAAGTGGTCCCTGCGGCGGATTCGCCGCAAGATCACTTTTATCGGTGGCGGGAGAGGAGCCCCCCCCTCCCGCCGCGATCTGGTGCCCTCTGCCGCTTACCGGAGCCGTCGGTAGTGGCGGAGGCGATCGCGTCCTATCCTGTGGTGTGTCTGGAGAGGAGTGAGGCTAAGATGGCGCTCACTCGTCTCCATGACACTGCTGGGCGGAAGCGACGTCAAAACGTCACTTCCGTCCACGCCTCCTAAAGGCATATTTTTTCAAATGTCATTTTTCTAAATGACTTTTTTTTTTTTTTATTGCATTTTAGTGTAAATATGAAATCTGAGGACTTTTTGACCCCAGATCTCATATTTAAGAGGTCCTGCCATGCTTTTTTCTATTACAAGGGATGTTTACATTCCTTGTAATAGGAATAAAAGTGACACCATTTTTTTAAAAAAAAACAGTGTAAAAACAGATAAAATATTGTAAAATAAATAATAAAAATAAAAATTTTTTTTTTTAAAACCCCCCCTGTCCCGACGAGCTCGCGCGCCGAAGCGAACGCATACGCGAGTAGCGCCCGCATATGAAAACGTTGGTCAAACCACACATGTGAGGTATCGCCGCGATCGGTAGAGCAATAATTCTAGCCCTAGACCTCCTCTGTACTGCAAAATATGCAACCTGTAGAATTAATTAAATGTCGCCTATGGAGATTTTTGAGGGTAAAAGTTTGACGCCATTCCACGAACGGGCGCAATTTTCAAGCGTGACATGTTGGGTATCAATTTACTTGGCGTAACATTATATTTCACAATATAAAAAAAAAAATTGGGCTAACTTTACTGTTGTCTTATTTTTTTATTCAAAAAAGTGAATTTTTTTCCAAAAAAAGTGCGCTTTTAAGACCGCTGCGCAAATACGGTGCAAAAAAAAAGTATTGCAATGACCGCCATTTTATTCTCTAGGGTGTTAGAAGAAAAACCAATATATAATGTTTGGGGTTCTAAGTCATTTTCTAGCAGAAAAACCTGTTTTAAACATGTAAACACCTAAAATCCAAAACGAGGCTGGTCCTTAAGTGGTTAATTAAGGTTTAATGTCGCTTTAACAAATCTTTTTTTGCATAATTCTCCTTTAAGGGGGGCATGGCAGCAGGTGTGCCTTATGCCTACATACTTTTGCTAATACGCGTCCCTCATTCCCATCTCAAAAAGTTGGGAGGTTGTCTAGGGAATGAGGAGGGATAGAACAAGTAATGACTATCTCACGTCTGACCGTACCCTTTGTAGACACACAGACATGCAGTTCCTTTGATTGGTCGAGATTAGTGTTTGTTTCTACAGTGATGTATATTGTTAGTATCTGCCTCCTTTGTGAATAAGTAACAGGTATAGTGGAACACATACCAAAATGTCCAAACCGGTGATTCATGTCTATGGAATCTGGAGCTGAGGCAGAAACTCACCATAAGAGAAGGTATCGGGCAGAGGAATTCCATGGCCAGCTAACTCCTGAAACGTCCAGAATTTGTTTACGCAATTTAGAATGGCTTGAGAGCGATTCACCAGGCGGCAGCCCAGTTTCTCGAGGTGTCGCAGAACAGTTATATCACTATCAGACTGGACGGTAGGTGTTGGGAGCCGGACCAGTATCACCTGAGGGTAGGAGGTCACTGTCTTCTTATCAACCTGCAAGCCTGAAACAGAACAAGAGGAAAGATATGAAAGAAAACATTGGGCCAATAAAAAAAAAAAATGAATGTTGTTTTTAATGTGAGGTTTAATTTAAATGATAACATTGTTGGATGTAATGCTGTTAAAATGTATGTAATGGCAAAACATTTTTTTAGTGTGGCCACGCCATAGTGCATGCTATAGATTAGACGTTGGATAAAAGGTTAAGTTCAGTAGAATTCTTTTGGTAATTAAACAGAGCCTTTTTGTAGCACCCTCCCAAATAGGCAGCTAGTTAGGTTAGGCAAATTTAGTTCTTCTGGCTCTGCTGTAATCAACATCATGTGATTGCTTTGGTCTGCTGTGGGCTCTGCAGGCTGTGAGTTTGATTGCTTCCCCTTGTCTTCTGGAATGTAGTGGGTGGAAGGATCAAATGAGCAGTCAGAAAATGTATGCAGCTCCAGCCAATCCCTGGGGGAAGGTGCCCAGATGGTGGCTGGGAGAGTATATAAATAGTTTAGAGCTTCAGAGAGCAGGATTCTTCCCCAGGAGGAGAGGTTCCCAGCCAGAAAGGCTGCTGCCCTTCTAGGCTGTCCAGCTTAGGGTTCTGCTAGTCTCATCAAAGTCCCAGCTATGTATAGCTAGGGGGCCTATTTTGCTGTGCAAATTACTTGTAAGTTAAAGAGGGTTTTCACTGAGTATCCAGTCTGGAGGCTCCATTGAGGGAATTGTCAGCCTGAGCCTGGAGGGAGAAAGCTAAGTCCCAGGGACACTGTGAGTACAAACCTGAGAGAGGGAAATTAGTGACTGTCGCTGCTGTTAACCTCTGGTGCACTACCATTAAAAACGGTAGTAAACTACGGCAGTGTTTAAAAAAAAAAACACCTGTAAGGCAATCGCATAATGTGCTAGTATGCATCGCATACTAGCACATTATGAAATGCTTCCCTTAGAACGAAGCCCTCCAGTGGCACACTGTCACCGCTGAGAGGGCTGACATCTTCCCCCAGTCTTTCTTCTGGGTTTGCGAGCTCTGGCGCTGTAAGTGGCTGGAACCACGATGAGGTCACTCCTGCGCATGCATTCAGGAGCCCTCAGTTCTGAAACAAAGCTCTGAAGGTCCTTCAGAGCGCATGTGCCGGTGACGTCAGTGGCTGCATGCATAGTGAATATCTCCTAAACAGTGCACGTTTAGGAGATTTTCACCTTACCTACAGGTAAGCCTTATTATAGGCTTACCTGTAGGTAAAAATGACAAAGTGGGCTTTACTGTCGCTTTAAGGCTTGCATGGCCTCGGACATTACTTATGGTGTCCCAGTGCTGTTTGCTTTATGTCCTACTGCTTAAAGTGGAGCTTTAGGGTAACTAATTTAAATAGGTGGACAGGCAGGATTTTTAATGCAAAGGAGACATGCTTTGTCTATTCTGCATTAAAAACACTTACCTGCCTGTACGCATGCGCAGGAGTGATTCCACCCCTGCTTGGCCAATGACAGCGGCCGGCAATCAAGACCCGGAAGTCGACCACCTGAAGATGTCTGCGGCCAGGCGGGGAGCTCGGGTATGCTGCATCTCTGGGACTGAGATGAGTTTTGTTCCACTTTAAGGGACTGTTCTAAGAAGTAGCTTCAAAGGTAAAAGTGTCCTCACATTCATGTCAGTGTTCTGGAGTATCCCACAGTCCCATCCAATTTAATCTGCAATAAATTCTAAAAAGGCATCAGACCAAAAAGAAGCACAACGTAGGAGAAAAGTAGGACAGAGGGCTTTGGTTCTGAAGAGGGACAGTCCTTCCAAATAAGAAACATTTGTGAGTTATTGGCCAGACCAGGGTCATTGCATGCTGCACTTTTGCATCCAGTGGCCATGCAACCATAGAACATCCAGTGCCCATGCAACCATAGAACATCCAGTGCCCATGCAACCATAGGACATCCAGTGCCCATGCAATAATCGTGATCCAGTGCCCATGCAACCATAAGACATCTAGTGCCCATGCAACCATAAGACATTCAGTGCCCTTGCAACCATAAGACAACCAGTGCCCATGCAACCATAGGACATTCAGTGCCCATGCAATCATCAGGCATCCAGTGCCCATGCAACCATAAGACATCCAGTGCCCATGCAACCATAAGACATCCAGTGCCCATCCAACCATAGGACATCCAGTGCCCATGCAACCATAGGACATCCAGTGCCCATGCAATCATCGGGCATCCAGTGCCCATGCAACCATAAGACATCCAGTGCCCATGCAACCATAGGACATCCAGTGCCCATGCAATCATCGGGCATCCAGTGCCCATGCAACCATAAGACATCTAGTGCCCATGCAACCATAAGACATTCAGTGCCCATGCAATCATCAGGCATCCAGTGCCCATGCAACCATAAGACATCCAGTGCCCATGCAACCATAGGACATCCAGTGCCCATGCAATCATCGGGCATCCAGTGCCCATGCAACCATAAGACATCTAGTGCCCATGCAACCATAAGACCTATCAGTGCCCATGCAACCATAAGACATCCAGTGCCCATGCAATCATTGGGCATCCAGTTATACCATAAGACATCTAGTGCCCATGCAATCATTGGGCATCCAGTGCCCATGCAACTATAAGACATCCAGTGCCCATGCAATCATCAGGCATCCAGTGCTCATGCAATTATAAGAATTTGTCTTTTTATAGTGAGGGGCTCCTCTGCAGTGTACATCGAGGAACTGCCTTACACACAAACACATACTAGCTCACTTCCCTCCTGTAATCTTAATGCTTCCATCAGCTGTTACTGCTCAGTGCGCAGTCATCAACAACCACTACGGCTTGCATACTATAAATACCAGCATAATAGGCGTACAGAGTGACTGCAGAGACAAGGTATAATCACTGATCCATTTCCACTCTGGAGTTTAATGTGCTGCATTTATATTGATGACTGATGTCTTGTGAAATGTGCCGAGCTGCAAAGGTTTAAATAACTTAGAAGAAGAGCGCACTGCACACACAATGCAGAGTGAAAATCTCCTCCGATGTGCTGACTCATTCATCTTGCTAGCATCTTCAATAAAAAGGGAAATAACAAACTAGGCTAGTGTGTCAAAAGTCTACAAGAGTGGCCTTTTTCAGGAAGGAGTGCTCATATGGAGGCCTGCAAGGGCACTGGGTGCAGGAATTGAACATACAATTTCCCCAATCCAGGTATACCAGTAGTTCACTGTTGTCCCTCATTTGGAGGACTGTGCCTCTTTTTGAACCAAAATGGGCCCTTTTTCCCCCTCAGTTCTCTCCGTTTTTAGTCTATTACAGGGGTCTCCAAACTTTCTCAACAGAGGGCTAGTTTACTGTCCTTAAGACTTTTGGGGGGCCGGACTATGGCCATTGGGAGTAGAAAAGGTCACGATGTCAGTGGGAAAAAAAAAACAATGCCCTATCTTTGCTGTCATTGGGAGGAATTTTTACCCTTTTATTGGTGTCATTGGGAGAAATTGTGCCCCTTTATTGGGGTCATTGGGAGGAAATTGTGCCCCTTTATTGGGGTCATTGGGGGGGAAATTATGCCCCATTGTTGGCATCAGTGGCTGAAATAATGCCCCAAGGGCCGTATAAAAGCAAACAAAGGGCCACATCTGGCCCCAGGGCCGCAGTTTGGAGATCACTATAACAATGTATTATTTAAAGCAGAAATTAACCTATATTATTATTATTATTTAAGGTACTTTTATAGCGTTGTCAATTTACGCAGCGCTTTACATATACATTGTACATTCACATCGGTCCCTACCCTCAAGTAGCTTACAATCTAAGGTATAGCAGATCTTCACTCAAAAGTATTAGTACCAATCCTCCCCCACCTCTGCCGCTAACATATGTGAGTTTTGTTTTGTTTTTATGGGGAGCGGGTACCTTTTTTGACAGGTACCCACACCCCCACTTCCTCAATTCTGGCCTAGGCTAGAATGAGGACGCTCATCCGGCCCCACCCCACATCACACATCTCAAGAAGCTGCAGGACCAATCTCAGGATCTTGCGCATGCGCAATGGGGAGCCAGCTGTGATTCTTTAGGAAGTCACATGCCAGTTTCCAAATCCAAGACAGCGGTGGCGGGGACCCGACCAATGAGAACAATTGGCTGCAGGAGGACAGCACTGGGCTAAATGCACAGCTAAATACATTCTAGGTAGATAAAAACAAAAGGTGTGCAAAGTCTTACATTCTAATGCCGCGTACACACGGTCGGACATTCCGACAACAAAATCCATGGATTTATTTCCGACGGATGTTGGCTCAAACTTGTCTTGCATGCACACGGTCGCACAAATGTTGTCGGAAATTCCGATCGCCAAGAACGCGGTGACGTACAACACGTACGACGAGCCGAGAAAAATGAAGTTCAATAGCCAGTGCGGCTCTTCTGCTTGATTCCGAGCAATGTGTGGACTTTTGTGCGTCAAATTTTGTTGTCGGAAAATTTGAGATCCAGCTCTCAAAGATTTGTTGTCGGAAATTCCAACAGCAAATGTCCGATGGAGCCTACACACGGTCGGAAATTCCGACAACAAGCTCCCATCGAACATTTGTGGTCGGAAAATCCAACCGTGTGTACGCGGCATTGGTGTTTCTCGCATTTCAGCGCTCTGTGCTGGCAGAGCTGAGTAACAGCTACACCCCTCAACACAAGTTTCCTTACCCAGAATTGTACTGTAGAGAAGGGGAGGGGCATGTCTGATCCGGTCTGTTACATTACTGAGAGCACTGGTTCTAATTCCTATTAAACTACATTTAGATGTCTAGCTCAAGTGCTGTAGGTCTAGCCATACATGTATAGATTTCTATTATTCAACACCATGATAGAGAAAGAAATCCTTTTTTTTCCCCATCTACACTGCCTTTCAGAGTCCATCAGTGCCGCCCATCAGTGCCCACCAGTGCCCACCAGTGCCACCTATCAGTGCCCATCAGTGCCGCCTATCAGTGCCACCTATCAGTGCCCATCAGTGTGGCTTATTAGTGTCTCCTCATCAGTACCACCTAATCAGTTCTCTTCAGTGCCGCCTCATCAGTGCCGCCTCATCAGTGCCCATCAGTGCCACCTATCAGTGCCACCTATCAGTGCCCATCAGTACAGCTTATTAGTGCCTCCTCATCAGTACCACCTAATCAGTTCCCTTCAGTGTCGCCTCATCAGTGCCCATAAGTGCCGCCTCATCAGTGCCCATCAGGGCCACCTATCAGTGCCACCTATCAGTGCCCATAAGTGCCGCCTATCAGTGCCACCTATCAGTGCTCATCAATGAGGCTTATTAGTGCCTCCTCATCGGTACCACCAAATCAGTTCTCTTCAGTGCCGCTTCATCAGTGCCCATAAGTGCCGCCTCATCAGTGCCCATCAGTGAAGGAGAAAAATTACTTATTTACAAGATTTACTGACAGAAACTAAGAATTTTTTTTTTTTTTTTTAACAGTATGAATAGAGCTGCCAGCTATAGTATTTAGCCACTGCAGCACCCATGGCTGCCTGGATACCTGAGCAGAGACTGTATTTCATAGGATCTGATAGAATGCAGTCACTTTTGGGCCAATAAAATTCCAGCCATCTCAGTTGATTTTGAGTGTTTGTTGAGCTGGGTGGTGCCAACACTGCCACCCATGACTCAAATTTCTGAATTTGAGATGTGTATGAGTAACTTAACAGGAACGTAGAGGTAAGACTCTGAAAATGGAGGTTGTTGGTATAAAGTCTGTCTGACTTCATATGTATTTCTGTTACTTCAACTGGTCTTTTAATATTAACAAATGGTGGACATACAAAGCCCAATTCCATGCTAATACAATGTCCCATTTTAATGCATTGGGCTGAGTAGTGAAGCGCTACAAGTTTTTTTTTTTTTTTTTTTTTTAGAAAATCTTTTTGCAACATGGCCAATCCTTTCCTTTTCTCATTGTGGTAAATGTAGACATAGAAGCTTTTCCTTATGAGAAAAGTCACAAATTAAGACCCAAATGGGTCACAGACAGAAGGTTTGGGAATTTACAGATGTCTCCTATTAATTGTCCTCTGGGAGTCATCTGTCTGTCTATGGTCAGCTATACTTGTCGGTAGTGATCATTTTGCATAGGATATTATATCATTTCCATTGTCCAAATCTATTTTTTTTTTTAAACTGACCTGCATATGACAAGGCATGCACCATCTGTAGATCCAAGGGCACACAGCATCAGGTTTTTTGAGTTCTGATGAAGGGGGATCTGCCCTTGAAACACATAAGCCTCCTCCCTCTGTATGGGTATTACTCGAGCATCACATTGGATTGCCTCTAAGGCAGGGATATGCAATTAGCGGACCTCCAGCCGTTGCAGAACTACTAGTCTCATGAGGCATAGCAAGACTCTGACAGCCACAAGCATGACACCCAGAGGCATGATGGGACTTGTCGTTTTTTTAGAGGTCCGCTAATTGCATATCCATGCTCTATTGGATTATTGATGTTCCTTATTATAATATAATTCTAATTACTTTGTGAGTATATTGGAATTTTTAGTCTTTGAATAAATAGTTTTTATGATAATTCAGGAGGTTGGTGCGCGCTCTCTCTCTCTCTTTTTTTTTTTGTTATAGTTACTTTCATACTTTCAGGGCTTTTTTTGTCAGAAAATAGGTGCAGGAACTCTCCCTTTCGAAGTCACCTTTATCACCTGCAAGCACCATTCCTTGGTTCCACTCCCTACCCACCTCCCAGGGCTGCCCCTTTTAGAGAATACAGAAGCATGTGACATTGTAATTTGTATGGAACTAGTTAATGATAAAAAGAAAAGCAGTAAAATAGATCCCCTGCAGCCAGCAACAATAGATCCCACCCCCCTCCCCTGCAACAATTGACCACCTGCAATAAAATACCCCCCAGCAACAATAGTCCCCCTGGAGCAACAACATATCTCCCTGCAGCCAGCATCAATAGACCACCCCCCCAGCACCAGCATCAATAGACCCCCCAGCTCCAACATCATTAGACCCCCCAGCACCAGAATCAATAGACCCCCAGCACCAGCATCAATAGACCCCCCCAGCACCAGCATCAATAGAACCCCCCAGCATCAATAGACCCCCCCCCCCAGCACCAGCAACAATAGATACCCCCAGCAAGAATGGACCACTTACAACAAAATATCCCCTCAGCAAAAACAGGCCCCCTGCAGAAACTACAGATCTCCCTACAGCCAGCATCAAAAGACCCTCCAGCAGCCAGCAACAATAGACCCCTCCCTCAACAGTAAATCCCTCCTAGCAACAACTGACCCCCAGCAATAGATCCCTCACCAGCAACAACAGATCCTCTCCTTGTAAAAAAGAAAAGTTCACACAAGTGCCAACAGATGCCCCCAGCAGCCAGCATCAACAGGCCCTGTAGCACACCCCAGCACCCCTTGCGATTACATACATTCTGTGCTGGGGGTGCCAGGCCTGTGTTCCCTCGCGTTCCTGCTGAAAATGAATCCCCAATCTGAAGAGGGCAGCAAAGCCTGTCCATCATCAGACTCTCAATAATGCATCTGCTTCGGAGATTACATCGGAAGATTCCCAGTTTTTTCATATTAACTATATCATGCACACCTCCCAACATTTTGAGATGGGAATGAGGGACACCTACTAGCAAATGTATGTAGGCTTAGGACACACCCCCTGCCACACCCCCTTAAAAAAAGGAGAATTAAAAAAAAAAAAGAAGGAGGTTAAAGTGGGGTTCCACTCAAAAAAACAAAAATACCTGAAAAATTCTAAAAAAAAAAAACAAAAAAACATTTTGATATATTTTTTTTTAACTTACCTCTAAATGCCTGTTGCTAGGTGGTCCCTCGTAGTCTGCCTCTTCCTTTGCCTGGGCTGGTGACATCACTTCCCCCTCGGCACAGGAAGGACTCGGCTCTGCTCCCTCCCTCCTGTCAATCATCTGGGACCCATTACAGGTCCCAGGTGATTGAGTGGCCAATCACGGCGCGCGGCGCCGTTTGCGCATGCGCAGTGGGTGCCAGGCTGTGAAGCCACAGCCCGGCACCCACAGTTGAAATGCCGGCGCCGACGAGCGGAGGGGGGGGGGCGAGCGGGGCTTCGATCCCCCGCATCGCTGGACCCAGGGACAGGTAAGTGTCCAATTAAAAGTCAGCAGCTGCAGTATTTGTAGCTGCTGACTTTTAATTTTTTTTTTTTAATGGAGCCCCTGGGTGGAACTCCTCTTTAATTAAATCCACAAGTGCTTTTTTTTACCACTACTATTCCTTTATATTGGCTTTTAAAATTTACAAATGCAGCAATTTAGAATTTGGATGAAAGGTTTAGCACTGGGAAACACTTTTTAAAAGTTAAAAATTGCATTTTATATACAACTATATAGATCAGACCAAAATGAGGGACAAATGAGGAGGAAAGAGGGACAGAGGGACATTGTTCCAAATCAGGGACAGTCCTTTGAAATCAGGGACAGTTGGGAGCTATGTATCATGCACGCAGGGTTAGTGGGCCTATTGCTCTTGAAGCATTGGTGGGTGCTGTTTTGTTTAGTTTTTAACATAAGCTGAAATACGGTCACTGATTTGGTCTGATTGTCATGATTTTATACACACAGGAAATTGCGCAGCATTTTTTTCCCCTTTTCTGTGCATGTCATTCAAGTCGCACTTTCATAAATTCCTGTTGCACATATAATTTATGCATTCCTCAAAGTTTTCTTATTAGCAGGGTGAGTGTGCAGTGTTCCAACTTTAGCCAAGCACTAAAATGAATCATATTCTCCGTCTGCTAATCGCACCAGAAAACTGCAGAAAACTACAATCACGTGCTGCTGGGTAACCACCTTGTTGGTATTTTATAGACCTGACTGGTAAAAATTGGACTCAGCGGTGATGAATATTATTATAAGGAAACAGATCATTAAGGCCATTTTTTTTCATTTTTTTTTAACCACTTCCATACCGGGCCTATTCTGGCACTCCTCTCCTACATGTAAAAATCATAATATTTTTGCTAGAAAATTACTCAGAACATCCAAACATTATATATTTTTTTTAGCAGAGATTCTAGGGAATAAAATGGCGATGGTTGCAAAAAAAAAAAAAAAAAAAAAAAAAGTTTCATAAATAAAACAAAAAACAAAACAGTAAAGTTAACCCAATTTTTTTGTATAATGTGAAAGATGATAATCACACACATAGGTTGGACTTGATGGACTTGTGTCTTTTTTCAACCTCACGTACTATGTAACTATGTAACTATGTATGATGTTACCCTGAGCAAATAGATACCTAGCATATTGCACTTTAAAATTGCACACACTAGTGGAATGGCCACTAAGTTTGGTACTTAAAAATCTCCATAGGTCATACTTTAATTTTTTTACAGGTTACCAGTTTAGAGGAGTTCTTGGCCTAGAATTGCTGCTCTTGCTCTAACGCACGTGGTGACACCTCACATGTGTGATTTGAATGCCGTTTACATATGTGGGCGTGACTTACGTATGCGTTCGCTTATGTGAGCGAGCACGTAGGGAGGGGGGGCGCTTAAAATTTTTTTTTTTTTTTAATTGTTTATTTTATCTTTATTTTTATATTTTTTACACTTTCTCTTTAAAAAAAAAAATGTTGATCACTTTTATTCCTATTACAAGGAATGTAAACATCCCTTGTAATAGGAATAGTGTGCGACAGGTCCTCTTTATGGAGAGATGTGGGGTCTATTAGACCCCACATCTCTCCTCCAGGCTGAAAAGACTGAGATCAAAAAAAAAAAAAATAACTGTCTCGGCCTTTCCAGCCGAATCCCTGTCTTTGTTTACATCCGCCGGCCTGGACGGATGTAAACGTCATAACGTCGCGCCCGGTCCTCTGAGGGTCATAACTGGGGAAAATCCGGTCACCAGATATCTCTATGATCTACTTCTAGCGACGATCCGTTTCGTTCTCCGGTTCGCCGGTCGTACGGGCGAGCCCAGAGAAGCACTGAAGGGAGGCGGGAGGGGGCGATGTCCCCTCCTGCCGCCTGTAAGAACGATCAAGCGGCTGAACTGCCGATATGATTGTTGTTACGGTGCACAGAATCGCCGGCCAAAAAAAGATGATATCTGAATGATGCTTGTAGCTGTAGGCATCATTCAGATATCCCCGCTCAAATTCCAGGATGTCATATGACATTCTTGGGCTGGAAAAAAGAGGGAGGGGGGAGCGTTAGTAGGGTTGCCACCTCATCCCTTTAAACCCAAACACATATGAATTACACAGGTTCTGAGGTTAATTTAATGTAGATAGGGCACCAATTGAGTTTAATTTAACCTTATTCAGCCACAGAACCTCTGTAATTCACATGTGTTTGGGTTTAAAGGGAGGAGGTGGCAACCCTAGGCGTTAGTCACATGGTCGGAGCACTATAGCGCTTCCACCTTCAGATTTCACGCAGATAAAATTCGGAATGCTGACCATATTTTTTTCAACCACTTTAAGCCTGCTTTGGTCTGCACAAAGGATCAAATGGTTGAAGGTAGGCTGCTAACAACACTTTCATGAAACCATTAAGTCAGTGAAACGCTGTTAGTAATTTGCATTGATCCATTTAACTTTTCCATTCGATCACTGGTTGAAAGGCTTTCAAGAAAATTACTGTTTATGTAGTCAGCAAGGGCTGTTATACTCAAATGTTTAGTATCTGCATTTTAGATGCATTGCTGCGCAGGTGTGTGGTGTAGCTGGATCAGGTCTGCCTCGAACGAAATCAGGGGTCTTCAAACTTACTAAACAAAGGGCCCGTTTACTGTCTTTTAGACTTTGGGGGTGGGGGGGGGGTTGGCAGACTGTGACCAGTGGGAGCATAGGCGTGCGCACAGGGTGTGCCAGGTGTGCCCAGGCACACCCTAATCACTCTGGGCAGCATAGATTCCCCCTACTGCCCTAGCCCCCCCCCCCCACACTTCCTCCCGCACCGCTGCTGGCTTCCCTCCTCTCCTGGCAGCTGTTGCTGCGGGGATGTTTTAGGGTGAATGGAGGAAGGGGCCGATAAATATGTAATTTACTGACCCCTTCCCGTGTTTGAGCTTTGGGGTGCACACCCTAATGCAATAGGCTGCGCACACCTATGAGTGGGAGTAGAGAATGTCCCAGCATCAGTGGGAGTATTAGTAAACAATACTCCATCATTGGTTTAAGAGGGAGGAAAAGTGTTCCATTTTTGGTATCATTAGCAGGAATAGTGCCCTATTGTTGGTATCAGTGGGAATAAATGTCCCCAATTGTTGGTATCAGTGGGAATAATAAATCCCTATTGTTGGCATCAGTGGAAATAATAGTGCCCCATTGTAGATATCATTGGGGGGAATAGCGCCCCATCACTGGTGGGAGGAATGGTGCCCCATCGTTGGTGTCAGTGTGGATAGAATAGTGCCCCAAGGGCCAGATAGAGGCATATCCGACCCTTGGGCTGCAGTTTGGAGACCACTGACCTGAACCATCCCCTCCAGGAAGAAAAAATTGTGAAATAAAAAAAGAGAGAAATGAATATAAGAAATAGAAGTGAAACAAGTAAAATAATGAATACTCTCTATCAACCCCCTGGTCATTGAACACGTACAGTAAAACACTCTGGATAAAATGTACACTAATGCCGCGTACACACGATCGGACTTTCCGCCAACAAAACCGTGGATTTTTGTTCGAAGGTTGTTGGCTCAAACTTGTCTTGCATACACACGGTCACACAAATGTTGGCCAACAATTACGAATGTGGGAACGCGGTGACGTACAAGACGTACAACGAGCCGAGAAAAGAGGAAGTTCAATAGCCAGTGCGGCTCCTTCTGCTTGATTCCGAGCATGCGTGAGCTTTTATGCGACAGACTTGTGTACACACGATCAGACTTTCCGACAACAAAGTTTTGTTGGCGGAAAATTAGAAAACCTGCTATCAAACATTTGTTGGCGGAAAGTCCGACAGCAAATGTTCGATGGCGCCTACACACGGTCGGACTTTCCGACAACAAGCTCACATCCAACATTTCCTGTCGGAAAATCCGACCGTGTGTACACGGGCCTGCATTAGTATGTATACAGTGCCTTGAAAAAGTATTCACACCCCTTGAAGTTTTCCACATTTTGTCATGTTACAACTAAAAACATAAATGTATTTTATTGGGATTTTATGTGATAGATCAACACAAAGTGGCACATAATTGTGAAGTGGAAGGAAAATGATAAATGGTTTTCAAGGTTTTTTACAAATAAATATGTGAAAAGTGTGGCGTGCATTTGTATTCAGCCCCTAAGCTTTGAACATCTCACGGAGCTCTGTTCAATCCATCATCTAAAAATGGAAACCTACCAAGACATGGCCGTCCACCTAAACTGACAGTCCAGGCAAGGAGAGCATTAATCAAAGAAGCAGCCAAGAGGCCCATGGTAACTCTGGAGGAGCTGCAGAGATCCACAGCTCAGGTGGGAGAATCTGTCCACAGGACAACTATTATTCGTGCTCTCCACAAATCTGGCCTTTATGGAAGAGTGGCAAAAAGAAAGTTGTTGAAAGGAAGCCATAAGAAGTCCCGTTAGCATTTTGTGAGAAGCCATGTGGGGGACACAGCAAACATGTGGAAGAAGGTGCTCTGGTCAAAATTGAACTTTTTGGCCTAAAAGCAAAATGCTATGTGTGGTGGAAAACGAACACTGCACATCACCCTGAACACACACTCCACACCGTGAAACATGCAGCATCATGTTGTGGGGATCTTTTTCTTCAGCAGGGACAGGGAAGCTGGTCAGAGTTGATGGGAAGATGGATGGAGCCAAATACAGGGCAATTTAAGAAGAAAACCTGTTATAGTCTGCAAAAGACTTGAGATTGGGGCGGAGGTTCACTTTCCAGCAGGACAACGACCCTAAATATAGAGCCAGAGCTACAATGGAATGGTTTAGGTCAAAGCATATTCATGTGTTAGAATGGGCCAAAGTCCAGACCTAAATCCAATTGAGAATCTGTGGCAAGACTTGAAAATTACTGTTCACAGACGCTCTCCATCCAATCTGACAGAACTTGAGCTATTTTGCAAAGAAGAATGGGCAAAAATTTTACTCCCTAGATGTGTAAAGCTGGTAGAGACATCCCCAAAAAGACTTCCAGCTGTAATTGCAGAGAAAGGCGGTTCTACAAAGTATTTGCTCAGGGGGGGCTGAATACAAATGCACGCCACACAAAATTTTGAAAACCATTTATCATTTTCCTACCACTTCACAATGGCCTATCACATAAAATTCCAATAAAATACATTTACGTTTTTGGTTGTAACATGACAAAATTTAGAAAATTTCAAGGGGTATGAATACTTTTTCAAGGCACTGTATTGTATGTATTGTTTGGAATCCGGTGATTGTTAAGAATGCAAACACATAAAAATGGCATAATGTATTCATTTCATTTTGTACAAACCCAACTTGATCTTATCTTAATATTACACTAATGATTTACACAAGCAGTTACTTTTTGCGCATGCAGTGCAATGTAGATTTAAAAAAAAGAGAAAAGGCCCTTTTTATAATGACAAGCTATGACTATTTTACTCTCCCATATGTTGGAGGACATATGTACTGTCTTATGCCGCGTACACACGGGTACACGACTTTTCGACCGGACTGGTCCCACGGTCTTTCCAACGGACTTTCGACGGACTTTCGATGGACTTTCGACGGATTTTTGAACGAACGGACTTGCCTACACACGGTCACACCAAAGTCCGATGGATTTGTATGTGATGACATACGACCAGACTAAAATAAGGAAGTTGATAGCCAGTAGCCAATAGCTGCCCTAGCGTGGGTTTTCGTCCGTCGGACTAGCATAAAGATGAGCGGACTTTTCGACCGGACTAGAGTTCGTCAGAAAGATTTGAAACATGTTCCAAATCTAAAGTCCGTCAGATTTTCGACCGAAAAAGTCCGCTGCAGGTCCGATGGAGCCCACACACCGTCGGACCAGTCTGGTCGAAAAGTCCGCTCGTGTGTACGCGGCATTAGAGGAAAATGAGGGCTGCCATTGCCAGATGTGAGGGGTGTGGGCCAATTTACAATGTTCTGTAGAATGATGGATACTTGGCCATATCTCCCAACTGTCCCTCATTTGGTACCAAATCCTCCTGCCCTTCTTTCCTCCTCAGTTTTCCTTCTATTTGATCTAATGTATAAACCTTGATAAAAATATATTATTTATTTATCAAAGTAAACCTAAATCTCCGATCTCTAAATTATTTTGAGAAGCCAATATAAAGGAAAAGTGGTGGTTCAAAAAAGCACTCGTGGTTTAACCAGTGATCTCCTGCATATTAATTATTCACGTTCCATGTAACTGCGGCCTTAGTAGGGGAGTGGTTCATTTGCTTACATACTTATAAATGGTGGACAAAATGTAGAAAATGTCTTGTCTCTTGGCAACTATGAGGTTGATTTACTAAAACTGGAGCAGTGCAAAATCTGGTGCATGGTAGCCAATCAGCTGTAACTTCAGTTTATTCAATTTAACCAACAAAAAAAACTGGAAGCTGATCCTAAATCCTGAAGTAAATCAACCCCCCCTATGCCTCTTTCCAATGGTTATAGTAAATGGATGAAGCTAAGGAACTCTGGTGTAGAGCTACCACTACTGGAGACCCCAAGTGACATAGAGCCTGCTGTGTTATTCTATTGTTGACTGTAGCTGCTAACAGGGATTTGTTCTTCTTCTAATTAATACTATCTAAGGAAAAAAAAAAAGAAATGCCTTTATATAGATATGTGACGTATATTGCCAGTTTATTTTAGTTTAGTAGACCTTTGAAAAGGAACTGTGACTATTTCAGGCACTCCAGAGCTTCTGTATCCCACATTCTGCCCTTTCAGCCAAGCTGTTCTTCATAACATTCAAAGACTCTGCAACAGCACCGCACGGCTATACTGCATCTGATGGCAAGTGTATCTGACACACAGACTTCTAGTCTGTCTAACAGATCAAAAGCAAGATGGCAGCTTGTGACCTGCGGGCTACGGAATGTAGTGGGAACACACAGCCATCTAGGAGTAGGCCTAGCACTTCTGGAGCATACATAAGCAAGGCCGCAGATTCTCTCAGCACACAAGCTCAGGGCAAGGGCAAAATTCGAAGGTGACGTGTGAAATTGACTGACCTCAGCTGCTTCAGCACCCTTAGGGAGAATGCATACACAACCATGTTGTTTTCTAAGGCACGGAGAACACACACTGGTAAAGCTTTGTTTCACAGGTTTATGCTCCCAGAAGAATGCATACTTTAGACGTACAAGGCAGTGTACGCTTCTTTTCATCAGCAGTTTACCCCCCCCTCACATTTTCTCCATCCTTTATGAGTATGGTCCAATTTATAGTGGCAACGACCTGAACTATTCCTAAGCATCTGTTTCATGATATAGTCCCATTCATTGTGACAAGGTTCCATTATACGAAAGTCTAGGCATTGCTATGTACCTGAGACATCCCACTTTCTCACTGGATGATAGTGCATTGCGAGGAGTATATACAGTATCTGACAAAAGTGAGTACACACCTCACATTTTTGTTAATATTTTATTATATCTATTCATGTGACAACACTGAAGAAATGACACTTTGCTACAATGTAAAGTAGTGAGTGTACAGCTTGTATAACAGTGTAAATTTGGTGTCCCCTCAAAATAACTCAACACACAGCCATTAATGTCTAAACTGCTGGCAACAAAAGTGAGTACACCCCTAAGTGAAGATTTCCAAATTGGGCCCAGTTAGCCCTTTTCCCTCCCTGGTGTCATGTGACTCATTAGTGTTACAAGGTCTCCGGTGTGAATGGGGAGCAGGTGTGTTAAATTTGGTGTTATCGCTCTCACTCTCTCATATTGGTCACTGGAAGTTCAACATGGCACCTCATAGCAAAGAACTCTCTGAGGATCTGAAAAAAAAAATTGTTGCGCTACATGGCTTGGGCTATAAGAAGATTGCCAAGACCCTGAAACTGAGCTGCAGCACAGTGGCCATAACCATACAGCGGTTTAACAGGACAGGTTCCACTCAGAACAGGCCTCGCCATGGTCGACCAAAGAAGTTGAGTGCACGTGCTCAGCGTCATATCCAGAGGTTGTCTTTGGGAAATAGACGTATGAGTGCTGCCAGCATTGCTGCAGAGGTTGAAGGGGTGGGGGATCAGCCTGTCAGTGCTCAGACTATACGCCACACACTGCATCAAATTGGTCTGCATGGCTGTCATCCCAGAAGGAAGCCTCTTCTAAAGATGATGCACAAGAAAGCCCGCAAACAGTTTGCTGAAGACAAGCAAACTAAGGACATGGATTACTGAAACCATGTCCTGTGGTCTGATGAGACCAAGATAAACTTATTTGGTTCAGATGGTGTCAAGCATGTGTGGTGGCAACCAGGTGAGGAGTACAAAGACAAGTGTGTCCTGCCCACAGTCAAGCATGGTGGTGGGAGTGTCATGGTCTGGGGCTGCATGAGTGCTGCCAGTACTGGGGAGCTACAGTTCATTGAGGAAATCATGAATGCCGGCATGTACTGTGACATACTGAAGCAGAACATGATCACCTCCCTTCAGAGACTGGGCTGCAGGCCAGTATTCCAACATAATAACAACCCCAAACACACCTCCAAGATGACCACTGCCTTGCTAAAGAAGCTGAGTGTAAAGGTGATGGACTGGCCAAGCATGTCTCCAGACCTAAATCCTATTGAGCATCTGTGAGGCATCTTCAAATGGAAGGTGGAGGAGTGCAAGGTCAACATCCACCAGTTCCGTGATGTCATCATGGAGAAGTAGAAGAGGACTCCAGTGGAAACCTGTTAAGCTCTGATGAACTACAAAAGGGTTAAGGCAGTGCTGGAAAATAATGGTGGCCACACAAGATATTGACACTGTGGGCCCAAATTGGACATTTAATATTAGGGGTGTACTCACTTTTGTTGTCAGCGGTTTAGACATTAATGGCTGTGTGTTGAGTTATTTTGAGGGGACACCAAATTGACACTGTTATACAAGCTGTACACTCACTACTTTACATTGTAGCAAAGTGTCATTTCTTCAGTGTTGTCACATGAAAAGATATATTAAAAAATTTACAAAAATGTGAGGGGTGTACTCACTTTTGTGAGATACTGTAACTTTTTAAAGACAAGTGCACAGGGCAGTAGCAAAGAAGGAGAATGTGCGTGTTGTAGGAGTGTCAACTACAGCAGGCACTGCATATTGGTAGAGTTATGGAGTGCCTATTCAAGCTGGAAGATTCCCCCCCCCCCTGGCACCCTACATCAATAGAGGTCACAACTGTAAAAAAAACTCTAGGTGGGTCTAGCAGTGTATGGGACAGTTCATTCCCAGGTTCATAGGACTGTCCCTTTCCAGATTCTATAACATTGATAGGACTGTCGATTTCCAAGTTTTAGAACAGTTCACGAGACTCATTTTTTTTAAGAAGAACAGTTCATGGGACTGTCACTTTCCAGGCTGAAGAGCGCTTCACTGGAATTTCACTTTGCACGTTGTACAAAAGTGCATGGAACTGTCTATAAAGGTTTTCATTTATTCAGGTCATTGCATATCTTGTAGAACAGTTCATGGGACCGTCACTTTCCAGATTCTCAAACATTTGATAGGATTGTCAATGTCCAGGTTTTAGGAGAGTTCATGGGACTATTTTTATAAGTTGTAGAACAGTTCATGGGACCATCACCTTCCAGATTCTGTAACATATAATGGAACTGTCAATTTCCAGGTTTTTGAACAATTCATGGGACCGCCACGTTTGATGAGATTGTCATATTCCAGATTTTTGAACAGTTCATGGGGCTGTATTTTTTTTTTTACTTGTGCAACTGTTTAAGGAACTCTCCATGAAGAATGTATCTAGGTCATGGTATAACTAGTAATAGCTAATGATTTGCAATTGTCTCTTTTGGTAATGTTAAAAATTATGTTTGAAAATTGTAGAACAAGCTCAGTTGCAGTTGACCAACTCATACTAACTAGTTAATAGAGCAATCAATTTTTTAGGCTGTAGAACACTTCAGGGGTCTATCGCTTGCTAGATACCGTAAACATGACTAACAGTGGTAGGGTTACTATACAGGAATAAGGCAATAGATCTGTCATCTTTTAACAAATGTACTTTACTGTAAGCTGTAAACGTGAGAATCACACATATTTACACAGTCATTAGGTTTCCTGTGAACACATAATCTACAGCCTTCTATTTCCAAAAGAGTACCAATTATGGGTACTGGGAAGTGTTGCCTGCAAACGTGGCCCTTAAAGTGATACTAAAAACACACTGTTTAATTTACATTGTCCCTTCTACTTCTGTATATGGATGACGTCACTGTCATTTTAATTAAAAAAAAAAAAAAAATCTAAGTACCCTTTTCCTAATCAATATACAGCTGTCACATGACCCAGCTCTTTCCCAGCCTCTCTTGCAGGGAAACATAAGCAGGAGGAGCTTCTAGTCCTCTGCTACTGGTCACATGTTCAAAATTAAAAAATAAAAAAACTTTTGGAATACAGAGCAAAAATAAATAAATAATATCAATAAACTGTTATAAATTGTCATACAAATATATATTTGAAATCAAATCTTTAGTATTTTTTTGCAATAACAGGGTGTGGGCAGAATCCCAGATAGCAAGCGATTGTGCTGTAAGTTTGAAAATGACTTGCTAAGTTATTGCTAGACGTGCCATGCCACATGCCAATAGTCATCCCACCACAGGGGTCACTGTGGCAGAATTTTCATGCTGTAGACTTGCAGAGCTCTTGCTGTAGACTCACCACTGCAACTTTGATCTAGTTAGAGACTTGACACGCAAATTTGCTACAAATTGGAAAAGTGTCAACTAGAACTTGTGCTTCAAGTGCTCTGCAAGTGTGCAACTTGCCAGTGAAAATGTGCCGCAAGTTAACAAGACTTCCAATTCAACACTGCCACATATTTGTGGCAAGTTATCCTTGCTGGGAGAGTGTCTCACCGCTCAGGTGGATCCAGACCCAGGTGTAAAGTTAATGTGAAGCCTTCAGAGTTGAAGAGTCCCAGGTGCTGGCTAAATGCTGAATAGAGCAAGGTATTGGATAGAAAGATCTGGATGCCACACACTGAATAAAGTAGAAAACTTGTCTTTATTGTAGAGATAGGACCATCAAAAGTACAAGGCAATCATGCAGGATGTACAGGATCAGCTGACGCGTTTTACACTCGAAACTGAGTGCTTACTCATGCTTACCAGATAGCCAATACCTTGCTATCTGGGTTTCTACGAGTCACAGGCTTTCTTAGAATCTGTCTTAGAATAAGAGGGATGTGAAGCCTCCACCAATCTACATGTAACATGCCGCCCCCATTAAGTTTAGCTGGTTAGTGGGTATACGCCCACATGTGTGACTCTATAGTCACATGGGCTGCTCAGCTGTGATAGGGAGGAAATGCTCAGCATAAAAACTAACTGAAAACTGAGAATGTGCAGAGCTGCCAACACTGCTCTGCAAAATCCCTAACTGAATTGGGGACATGGACAGAAGGGGGCGATAGAGAGCAGCAGGATCAACCAGTTTTTTTTTTTCAGAATACAGAAAACGAATCTCATAGTGACCGAGAGAGTATAAACAGCATGTAATACACCATTTATTCATAGTTTTTTTATGATGTGGGTTTAGTGACACCCCCCCTACATTATGTGTGCATTTGGTGAACCTTCTGTAAACCCCTGATGTAAAGATAGAGTAGTCAGAAGCCTCTCTACGAACATGGACATGCCACTGCGTTACAGTCATTATGGTGTAATCTCACCCGCAGGAGGTAAAGTATTTTATTTGAATACTCATCAGTCTATGAATAATACATCATTTGGCTTACATATGGAATCAATGCAAGAACACTGAACAAGCAGAATCATTAAAACTTAAAAACATTGGCAGCTGAAATGTATCTTTGAGCGGAAGGTTGTCAGTTCAATGTGCGGGATGACTGCACAACGTTCTTTAAACTAATCTACAGTGACAGTGAGGATCCTCCAGTGTATACTGTACGTACGTACGGGAGGCTATGTACCCTGTAGGGGTCATTTCGGTTAGTATTTTACTCTGTGTAGTGTACTTAACAGGATGTGTAAAATATCTCTAAACATAGACAGACCATAAAATGAGTGACCTCTGTCTCAGGTCTACATTGTGTGACCTCCGTCTCAAATCTAAGATTCTAACAACTAATCTTTCCTTCAGTTTAATTGTGTTGAAGGTGTGTGCTGTGACTATTATTACCGGGCTTGTGTTGACTTTTCCTTGTGGATGTTATTTTACAGCAGCTTTAACAAATATCTCTTGTCCTAAAGTTGCATTACAAAGTCCACTCATCCATCTTAACAAATACATGCGGTTTTTATAAACAATAGATATACGGTGCCTTGAAAAAGTATTCATACCCCTTGAAATTTTCCACATTTTGTCATGTTACAACCAAAAACGTTAATATATTTTATTTGTATTTTATGTGATAGACCAACAGAAAGTGGCACATAATTGTGAAGTGGAAGGAAAATGATAAATGGTTTTCAACATTTTTTACAAAAAAATATGTAGAAAGTGAGGCGTGTATTTGTATTCAGCCCCCTTTACTCAGATACCCCTAACTAAAATCTAGTGGAACCAATTGCCTTCAGAAGTCAATCTGTGTATAATTTAATCTCAGTATAAATACAGCTGTTCATGAAGGCCAAGGAACACACCAGACAGGTCAGGGATAAAGTTCTGGAGAATGTTTAAAGCAGGGCTAGGTTATAAAACAATATCCCAAGCTTTGAACATCTCACAGATCACTGTTCCATCATCTGAAAATGGAAAGAGTATGGCACAACTGCAAACCTACCAAGACATGGCCGTCCACCTAAACTGACAGGCTGGGCAAGGAGAGCAATAATCAGTAGACACGTCCACACTGAAATATTTTGTTTCGAAATTTCGTTATTGTCTGAAAAATAAATTTATTTAGTTACTCCCGAAATTCGTTTTTATTTATTTTGTTTCGTTAAAAAATGCATTAGTCCGAAAATCCCAAATAATTAAGGTCGAATCTGTCATTGAAGGCTTATGGTGTCTGTCGAACGCTCTAAGAAGATTCGACGGAGCAGCTAAACTGTACGATGCTGCAATCATACATTTCCGGTCAAATGTTCCGCCTACAAGCTATAGTAGAATTCTAATGTTGTATGACACTAGTAAGAATTATATTTATTATTTATTATTACTAGTCAACCAACATTAGAATTCTTCTATAGCCTATGGGCGGAGCCTTTAACCATAAATGTCCGCTCGCGGCGACTGCTTCGTCGAATCTTCATGTCGAATCTTTTCTTTCTATGTCGAATAATCTTGGACTAATAGAGTTAGGCACATTCGACTTTTTTTTGCTATTGACTCTATAATGTCGAATCTTTTCTCTCTATGTCAAATCTTTTCTCTCTATGTAGAATAATCTTGGACTAATAGAGCTAAGGTTAGGCACATTCGACCACAGGTTTGATGGACACAGATCGCTATTGTCAGCGTCATGTCGAATCTCCTATCTATATCGAACTGTTGTCGCAACGAAAACGAAAATAAAGCATTTGTTTATGTCGGATCTTTCGGTTTTCAGATTCTGCACGTTCGTTATCGTTTGTTAAAACGATAACGAAAATACCCGAAATTCAGACGAAAATGCATTCGGATGAAAACGAATGCACATGTCTAATAATCAGAGAGGCAGCCAAGAGGCCCATGAACACTTCCTGATGACGTAGCAATACGAAACAAACGTCGAGGCGCATCTTGGTTGCATTACATCCAGGGCCCTGGTTGATGGTACTAGGCGGTGGAACGCACGCCGACTCGTCAGCGTGAGCCGGGAGGCATCATCACTCCAGCCAGTACTCGAGATATCCTAGTGCCGGGACAAGGCACTCACTCATGTAAGCGGGCATTTTGCTTTGTATTTTAAAGATTGTTTAAAAAAAAACTGGATTACGCTATTGGTTCCCTTTTTTTCTTTTATATCTCTCTCATGGGCTTGCGGAGGAGGGATTCACATTAGGGAAAAGTCTCCATTATACTGAGCAAGTTTAATACTTTGCCAAAAAGCACTGTATGACCTTCTTTTTTAATTAAAGAGGTCATATCCCTCTGGTAAGTGGAATGTACTTACGGAGCACTTTGGGTATATGATTTACAGTCGGTGACGGTTTATTTATTTGATGTCACATTGAAGATGAAAAGCACTGAAGATGTGTACAAAAAGGACTCGTTATTGATTCACTAATGTTTTCTTATATTAAATTCACTATTTGATGAATAGCACCTACTGGTGATGGACTTTTTAACAAATTATGGCACATTGCACATTATTATTGATTAAGCGAACTATAATAGTTTTGTATGTAGCACATTTTTAATACATACTCTTATTTTTGCTCTTAGTAGAATGCACTTTGTTTAATTGGGCTATAGCCCATTAATTAGCGCCCCCTTACATTAAATAAAAGTCCCATTTCAACTCTGGAGGAGCTGCAGCAAATCTGGTCTTTATGGAAGAGTGGCAAGAAGAAAGTCTTTGTTGAAAGAAAGCCATAAGAAGTCCCGCTTGCAGTTTGCGAGAAGCCATGTGGGGGACACAGCAAACACGTGGAAGAAAGTGCTCTGGTCAGATGAGACAAAAATTGAACTTTTTGGCCTAAAAGCAAAACGCTATGTGTGGCAGAAAACTAACACTGCACATCACCCTGAACACACCATCCCCACCGTGAAACATGGTGGTGGCAGCATCATGTTGTGGGGATGCTTTTCTTCAGCAGGGACAGGGAAGCTGGTATGAGTTGACGGGAAGATGGATGGAGCCAAATACAGGGCAATGTTAGAAGAAAACCTGTTAGAGTCTGCAAAAGACTTGAGACCGGGGCAGAGGTTCACCTTCCAGCAGGACAATGACCCTAAACATACAGCCAGAGCTACAATGGAATGGTTTAGATAAAAGCATATTCATGTGTTGGAATGGCCCAAAGTCCAGACCCAAATCCAATTGAAAATCTGTTGCAAGACTTGAAAATTGCTGTTCACAGACACTCTCCATCCAATCTGACAGAGCTTGAGATATTTTGCAAAGAAGAATGGGCAAACATTTCACTCTCTAGATGTGCAAAGCTAGCAGAGACACACGCAAAAAGTTGTGCAGCTGTAATTGCAAAGAAAGGTGGTTCTACAAAGATTGGGCTGAATACAAATGCACGCCACACTTTTCACATATTTATTTGTAAAAAATTTTGAAAACAATTTATCATTTTCCTTCCACTTCCCAATTATGTGCCACTTTGTGTCGGTCTATCACATACAATCCCAATAAAATACATGTTTTTGGTTGAAAAAATTGGGAAAATTTCAAGGGGTATGAATACTTTTTCAAGGCACTGTACTCTCCTTGGTGGCACTTTTGATACAAGAGAACCCTAACAATTGCTGTTCAGGGCAATTTTGAAATTTTTCACAAATATGTAAAAATCTGCATTTTTTTTTTCTAGAAAATTACTTAGAACCCCCAAACACTATATTGTCAAAGTATTGGGACGCCTGCCTTTACACGCACATGAACTTTAATGGTATCCCATTCTTAGTCTGTAGGGTTCAATATTGAGTTGGTCCACCCTTTGTAGCTATAACAGCTTCAACTCTTCTGGGAAGGCTGTCCACAAGGTTTAGGAGTATGTCTATGGGAATGTTTGTCCATTCTTCCAGAAGTGCATTTGTGAGGTCAGGCACTGATGTTGGGCAAGAAAGCCTGGCTCGCAGTCTCTGCTCTAATTCATCCCAAAGGTGTTCTATCGGGTTGAGGTCAGGACTCTGTTCAAGCCAGTCAAGTTCCTCCACCCCAAACTCGCCCATCCATGTCTTTGTGTCTTTTATGCTTTCTGCACTGGTCCAAATCATTTGGTGGAGGGGGGATTATGGTGTGGGGTTGTTTTTCAGAGGTTGGGCTTGGCCCCTTAATTCCAATGAAGAGAACTCCTAAGGCATCAGCATACCAAGACATTTTGGAAAATGTCATGATCCCAACTTTGTGGGAACAGTTTGGGGATGGCCCCTACTTACCCATCTACCCACAGAGAAGAGATAGAAGTGATCAATGAAAAACTCACGAGAGCATCACACTCGTATCTGCTTGTCAGTGCTAACATCAGCTCCAAAAAGGCTGCGGTACCACCGGCTGACTATTCCTAGGAACAGGCCACAGCGAATGGTCGCCTTTTCCAGGAAGCAAGTGCCTTCTCAATAGGCATTACAGTGGCTTAGTGGTTAACACTTCTGACTTGCAACTCTAGTGTCACCAATTCAAATCCAACAATCACACTACCTACATGGAGTTTGCATGTTCTCCCTGTGCCTGGGTGGGTTTCCTCTGTGTACTCCGGTTTCCTCCCACACTCCAAAGACATGCTGGCAGGTTAATTGGCTCTTGACTAAATTGGCCCTAATATGTGTATGTATGAATATGAGTTAGGGACCTTAGATTGTAAGCTCCTTGAGGGCAGGGAACTGATGTGAATGTACAATATACTTAAATCACTGGGTACATTGTCTTTCATTTCATGGAGCACAGGAACAACTAAGGCCAAAATTACAACTAAATACTACCCTTTTCTTCTGCATGCAGTTCAGCTTAACCACTTGACATCCGCGCTATGGCCGAATGACAGGCACAGTGCGAACCTAAATTCCCAGGAGGCCGTCATGTGACTGCCTCCCCTGTGCAGTGCGCGCGCCGAGCGTGCTGTGATCCCTGAGTCCCTGAGACTCAGGTGATCACCGATCCGAGTAAGGGGTCGGTCCCGGCCCCTTACTATGTGATCAGCTGTCAGCCAATGACAGCTGATCACATGATGTAAACAAAAGATCGGTAATCGTTTTTTATCTCTACTCACGCTGATATCCGTGAATAGAAAAAAAAGCCGATCACCGGCTCAGATGCGAGGGACATCTGTCCCGAAGTGGAAGAGGCACATCTGCCTCATCTGTGCCACCTAACAGTGCCCACAGTGCCACCTATCAATGCCCACAAGTGCCAGCTATCAATGCCCACCAGTAGTGCCAATCAGTGCCACCTAGCAGTGCTACCTATCAGTGTAACTGCTCAGTGCCCATTATTGCCACCCATCAGTGCCCATCACTGCCACCCATCAGTGCCCATCAGTGCCGGCTCATCAGCATACATCAATGAAGGAGAAAAATTACCTGTTTTGAATTTTTTATAACAAAATACAAAAAAATGAAAAAAATTTTTCAAAAAAATTTCAGTCTTTTTACATTTTTTTAACAAAAAATAAAAACCGCAGAGGTGATCAAATACCACCAAAAGAAAGCTCTATTTGTGGGGAAAAAATGATAAAAATTTCATTTGGGTACAGTGTTGTATGACCGCGCAATTGTCATTCAAAGTGTGTCAGCGCTGAAAGCTGAAAATTGGTCTGGATAGGAGGGGGGTTTAAGTATCCAGTAAGCAAGTGGTTAAAGAGGTATCTGCCACAAGCAGAAGCTTTTATTTTACAGAAATATATGAATGCTGTCAGAAAGTTCATGTGTGAGAGTACATTATATATTTCACAGTATGCAGAGATAGTGAAAGCACATCTATTATTTATTGTCATTAATTTTGAGTGTCTTGTGTGACATAAAAGCCTTTAAAGTGGAACTAAACTCTCTCAATCAACATTAGCTATTTTTAATCATTAAGGTCCTAGCATTAGTAAATTGCTAGGATGTTATATTATATATAATATATTGTTTACATTTCCTGTATCAGAATTTAGGAGGTGTAAATGATCCGACATTGACCCAGCAACCTGGGCAGAATTCCAGCATCACTGGGTCATGTCTGGCAAGTTTCCAGGTATCTATATATTGCAGTAGAATACCAAACAAAAAAGCTTGCATTTCAGATTTTTTTTAGAGGGAGGGTTTATTTTTTATCATAGATTTTTTGGTTATAGCTCTTAATCTGAACTCCTCTTGGTATATTTTAAATAGCTCACCTGTCACGTACCAGGAGGAGGAGCTTTGAGAGACGAGGATGGCCTTCCTCCAGCTCATGACCCCTGGTAAACTGAACAGGTAGCACAAGGGCATGGAGTGGCACAAGTGCTTATTAGTTCTTGCCAGAAGTTGGTACAGGAAGACACGTGTATCTGGACTGGTCAGAGCTGTGTAGCTTCCCCTTAGGAGATGACGGACAGGAGACTGGACATAGCACGAACACAGGATCGGAGGACAGTTGACAGGGTGTTATGTTGGCTATGGCCTCGGGCAGGTGTGTAGGCAGGGGTGTTGTCTAAGAGACTGCAAGCTGGTGATAGCGGCCGGTTGCACAGATACTCAGGACTGGTGTGAAGTCAGGCAAGCGAGTTGGCAACTGGCAATCAGATCAGGTACAATAGTGTAAGCAGAAGAAAGGTTGGGGTTCAGGCCAGAGTCAGTATTGGATAAGCAGGTAAGGAAAAGAAGTTGCAGGCAGAAGTGTAGTTCTCGTCCAAGACAGGGTCAGTGTGGATGAATATCAGGAGCAGGTCAAGGCAAGCTGGGCTGGTCACAGGTAGTCAGGCACAAAGTCAAGGGTCAAAGATAATGGTGTAGACAAGACAGCACTGGCTATTTGTAGCTGGCTAGACCTCATGCACATTGCAACTCTTCTAAACACCTTTCTCCTGGCAGGAGAAAGCAGAGTTAAAAACGCCGGGTTTAGATGCATTCAGGCATGTCAAGCATTTTGCCGTTCATTCATTTCATTGGTTATAACTTTAATTTATTCTGCCATTGAAACTAATGAAGGCTCAAGACCCAAATACGTGAGAGCTTAGAGTGTCAAGCATTTCTTTGCGGCAAAACACTCCTCTCCTGAACTCACTGGCCCTTTATATTCCCTGCCTCTAAATCCCTGTAAACGCCTATGGGGTTGATTTACTAGAATTGAATAATGCAAAATTTGGTGCAGTTCTGCATAGAAAACTAATCATCTTCTATATTTATTTGCCAAAGCTTAATTGAACAATCTGAAGTTAGAAGCTGATTGGCTACCATACACAGCTGCACTAGATTTTGCACTCTCCAGCTGTACTTATTCAACCCCAATGTGTACATGGACACATAGGGCTAACACAGAGGGGCGTTTAGAGGCAGAAAAAAAACCGTCAACCACCCTTTTCATGCCTAGAGTACATGAGGCCTAAATAGCCCATTTTCCATTAGCATTAGAAACAGGCTCATGCGTGCACACATTCCTCACCATTCTGTGTACTTGCATGAACTTCCTGACATCACCCAAAGCAGATTGCTGAAGTGCCCATATAAGCAGGAAGAAGGATGCTTTGATCGTTCACAATTAGGATAACCTCTGCCACCTGCGTTATGTGAGGCTCTCCATCCTGACCATCCAGCTGATCCTCATTGGTTTTGCACGACCAGTCATTCTCCTTATTCATTGGACAGGTAGGAGTTGATTTACTAAAGGAAAATAGACTGTGCACGTTTGCAAGTGCAGTTGTCCTATGCAAGAGCAGTTGCTCCAGAGCTTAGTAAATGAGGGGAAGCTCTGTTGATTTCCATCATCCAATCATCTTGCAAAGTGCACAGTCTATTTGCCTTTAGTAAATCAACCCTGTAGTCTCATCCAAGGTTTGGGAAAAGCACATCAAATACAAACAAATCACCTTATATGGATATTCATGGTACATTTTGGCAGATGACAGAGTTGCCAATTCCCAGCCTGGGCCTGGCCTTTCTTAAAGGGTAGCTTTGGGGAAAAAAATTGCAAATAAAGAAAAAATAATATAGAAGGTAATAAAAATTACCTTCAATGTATTTTTCTGAAAATGCAAAATGGCTACCTGGGGGTGTTGGCATGGACCATAGGGTGAGTACATGGAATGAAAACTGGCTACAAGGGTGAGTTTAGAGGGTGGTGATAAATGGGGAGTACTCGGAATGGTCAGGGGTGGGTAGTGGGGTCCCCCAGGGTTCTGTGCTGGGACCAATCCTGTTTAATTTGTTCATAAACGACCTGGAGGATGGGATAAACAGTTCCATCTCTGTATTTGCGGACGATACTAAGCTAAGCAGGGCAATAACTTCTCCGCAGGATGTGGTAACCTTGCAAAAAGATCTGAACAAATTAATGGGGTGGGCAACTACATGGCAAATGAGGTTCAATGTAGAAAAATGTAAAATAATGCATTTGGGTGGCAAAAATATGAGTGCAATCTATACACTGGGGGGAGAACCTCTGGGGGAATCTAGGATGCAAAAGGACCTGGGGGTCCTAGTAGATGATAGGCTCAGCAATGGCATGCAATGCCAAGCTGCTGCTAACAAAGCAAACAGAATATTGGCATGCATTAAAAAGGGGATTAATTACAGAGATAAAACAATAATGCTCCCGCTCTACAAGACTCTGGTCCGGCCGCACCTAGAGTATGCTGTCCAGTTCTGGGCACCAGTCCTCAGGAAGGATGTACTGGAAATGGAGCGAGTACAAAGAAGGGCAACAAAGCTAATAAAGGGTCTGGAGCATCTTTGTTATGAGGAAAGGTTGTGAGCACTGAACTTATTCTCTCTGGAGAAGAGACGCTTGGGAGGGGATATGATTTCAATTTACAAATACCATACTGGTGACCCCACAATAGGGATAAAACTTTTTCGCAGAAGGGAGTTTAACAAGACTCGTGGCCACTCATTAAAATTAGAAGAAAAGAGGTTTAACCTTAAACTATGTACAGGGTTCTATACTGTAATGCCCCGTACACACGGTCGGACTTTGTTCGGACATTCCGACAACAAAATCCTAGGATTTTTTCCAACGGATGTTGGCTCAAACTTGTCTTGCATACACACGGTCACACAAAGTTGTCGGAAAATCCGATCGTTCTGAACACGGTGACGTAAAACACGTACGTCGGGACTATAAACGGGGCAGTAGCCAATAGCTTTCATCTCTTTATTTATTCTGAGCATGCGTGGCACTTTGTCCGTCGGATTTGTGTACACACGATCGGAATTTCTGACAACGGATTTTGTTGTCGGAAAATTTTATATCCTGCTCTCAAACTTTGTGTGTCGGAAAATCCGATGGAAAATGTGTGATGGAGCCTACACACGGTCGGAATTTCCGACAACAAGGTCCTATCACACATTTTTTCCGTCTGAAAATCTGACCGTGTGTATGGGGCATTAGAGCGGCAAGGATGTGGAATTCCCTTCCACAGGCGGTGGTCTCAGCGGGGAGCATCGATAGTTTCAAAAAACTATTAGATAAGCACCTGAATGACCGCAACATACAGAAATATACAATATAATTGTATATGACATATAATCACACACATAGGTTGGACTTGATGGACTTGTGTCTTTTTTCAACTTCACCTACTATGTAACTATGTAACTATATACATAGAAAGCACCCCAGAAACATAATTTCCTGCTTGTGTGATTGGCTCACCAATTTTCCCAGAAGTCTACACTAAGATACAAGGCAGAGGAACAAAGGAACATGCAGAGCTGTATTCTGATTAGACAAGCTGTGCGCATATCTCTCTCCCAGACACAAATTTTAGCTCATGTTATCTCATGTGTCGGAAAACTTGTCAAAAGTGATTAATGTGATTACAGAGGAATGAAGCACCAGAGAGAAATGACACTTAGAGCTTTGGAGAGAGACAAGTAAACACTACAGATATATGTGCTTAGTTCAAATTTCATGACTAAGGTTTACAACCACTTTAAGGGAGGATTATAGCTATCAGTTTTTTTGCCATCTGTATCCTATTGGGGAGATTCTCCTTCACTTCCTGTCCTATAGCCAAAGCAGGAAGTCATAGAATATCTCCCCAAAGTGAGGGAATCCCTGTTTGTCACCAGGATCATCAGAACTGGTGTCCCCATTGGAAGATTTCCCCTCAAATCCTGTTCTGGTGGCAACCCAAAATTTGTGATTGTTTTTCACTTTCACTATCAATGATAACAGTCACTAGAGAGAGTGAATCTCCATAACAGGGGGAACAGATGACAATGAAAACCTAACAGGTGTTCTAATCCCTCTCCACTCTATCTAATATGGGGGAAAAAAAGTTTTGCCTTTAGTTACTCATTTTAAATTATGTATATATGACTATGAGTGTGGTATTTCTGGCATGTCTTTATTTATATATATATATAGTAATAAGTTGTGACAGACTCACCCAGGATAGAGGCTGTTGGAGGGGACTGAATGCAAGCCTCTTGCCGACCGATTATGGGCCCTGGCATTTGGGGGAACGGTGCTCTTTGTGAGCTGTATGCCTGGGGACTCTTGAAGCGGTATTACTGTGGATTTGGGTCCTGGTCCCCAAGGACACACAGACTCTGGGGACCCTGTGTATGCCATATGAGAAATGGTGACTTGGAGGGTATGTCTTGGATTGCTTAAAATGGGACAGTAATATTTATCCCCAATATCTCCCAGGATATATATGTAAAGACTATTATTGGTTTGTTTGATTCTGAACTCAACATGTTAATTGAGTGAGCTGATCACATTAGCCTCCAGGACTGGCTAGGAGAGGAACAGTCTACTCCTACTACAAGTGTTGATGACTAGGCTGAGGAGGGGGGAGAACACTGTTTGTATTGTTAATTGTAATTAGCTCCTGCTTTTGTGAAAATGTCCTGTGGTTGTACTTATGATAATGTATAATGTACTGTGTGAAGCTCGGTGACCACAAGTCTGGGCAAAAGGTCATGTTAGTAAACTAGCTCATGTTAATTAGGTTAATTAGGTTACAGGTGTATTGTTAGAGTAATATGAGCAGGAGGCATGCACCCCCTCTTTTACTGTATAAAAGAGCCTGTATTCCTGTCAATAAAAGAGATCCCTGTTTGAACTTACATACAGCCTGCCTGGTGTTTGTTCTGAGCTACATAACTGGATTAGAACGGCACATAGCTGTAGTTCTAGTCCTGGAGCATCGGATGACCAAACCATCAGATGTTGCAATCTGCAATCTGATTCTATAGCTGCAGAGGAGTGTCGGGAGAGTGGAACCGAGCGAGCAGGGGCTCGTTACATTGGTTGGCAGCTGTGGGATTTGCTCTCCAGTTACTGGGACACTCCAAACCAGCCTGCAGGAGAGCCACTCTGAAAGACTTACTTGAGAGCCGGGAGGGACTGGTGGGATCGTGCTTCCTTGCCGTGAACACATCCAAACCATCACCTGGATCCAAGGTCCAGATAGCAGGAGAGGAGAGGTACAGATACCAGCCAACATGGAAGAGGAATTCAGAAGGAGGTTGCAAGATATGCAGATACAGCACAGAGGACCAGTATCAGAGCAGGTCCTGCTAGGATGGTTTTATTCTATCCGCTGCAAACTCTGGAAGGAAGCGCTAGCCCATGAGCATCCAGGTAAGGTACTGGTCGCAGTATGAAGTGCGAATGCTGTTATTGGGGGAACAGCCGAACCAGGAGTGGATAGCTGAGTTAAGCAGGCTGAGCCGGGCAGAAATGCGGTTGGACAAGAGCTACAGAGCCCTCCAGTGGTATGTAGCCCAAGTGTGCCCGTGGACAGCGGATGACAGCCCTACGGAAGGCTTTGACTACGATGGCCTGGGATTGTTGTACTGGAGGCTGTCCAGGGACCCTGACTTTGGGAGTGATAGGGAGTGGCGTTTGGAGGAAATAATGGAGCACAGAGAGCGAAGACTGAATGTCTCGGAAGTGCACTGGGCACAGGAAGATTTGGAGTTTCTGGCCGTTCAGGAATGGGAGCTTGAGGTGGCCTACAGACAGCTGCTAGACTCTGCTCTGCAGCAGGGTGGGGCTCCCTTTGCCTGGGACTATCAGGAAATACCAGTTGACAACTCTGAAATCCTGGCTGAAGAGTTGACAATGTGGCAGAGTAACGGTGTGCTTAGCCAACCTGCCCCTGCAGCTATGGAGGCGGAGGTCTTATGGCGGATGCAGCAAGTGCTGACTGACCTTGATGAACCTGTTTCTGCATTGGATGATCTTGGATGGAGGAATGTGCCTGTCCAGCAGAATGCCAGAGAATCGGCAGTGGAAAATCTGGAGATCGCTATCCCCAAAGCTGAAGTGCTGACAACGGGGCAGAGCTCTGCTAACCTCTGCCCAGCACTGATAGCATCTTCTGGGTTCCAGGGACAGGAGATGGTGAACCTTTATCCCCAGACACCAGTTGCAGAGACAGGGGATTTGGTAGACTTTTCTGCTGAGGAAGAACAACCTGATGAGCCTCCAGCAAAAGAGCTGGTATTAGGGCCAAACTTCACTGTGCTCTGCCCAGCACCAACAGCAGTATCTGTGGAGTTACAACAAACTTCTCCAGCTGAAGATCTGGTAACTGAACAGAGGGTCCAAGACCTCTGCCCCACACTTTTAGCATTTCCAGAGACTGGGGATTTAATAGACGTTTCTGTAGAGGAGGAACCACCTAGCAAACCCCCAGTAGAAGTGCTGGCAACCGGACAGAGGGTCCAAGACCTCTGCCCCACACCTGTGGCAGTTTCGGAGGCTCAGGGTGAGAAGGTGGCAATCACTTCCAAGCAGCCAGATGAGGGAATGGAAAAGGAAGCAGCCGGCTCACCTCCCCAATGGCAGCTACACAGTTTGGGAGTGGAGGGAGCCAGTCTCCTGCCCCAACGGTTAGCCAGAGCGGAGGATGCAGAGTCCCCAGTAGAAGTGCTGGCAACAGGGCAGAGTGCTACCAACCTCTGCCCAGCACCGGCAACAACTGTGGAGTTCCAGGGAGCCGGGGCAGTTGGCCCCTCTCTCCAGCGACAAGCTGATGTAGTAAAGCTGCTACTCCCAGCTGAATCACTGGCAACAGGGCAGAGCGCCGCTGACCTCTGCCTAGCACCTACAGTGTCTCTACAGTTTCAGAAAGCTGGGGCGATCGGCCCCTCTGCCCAGCAGCAGACCGAGCCCTGGAATGTTAAAAACCACCCAACTGAAGCGCTGGCAGCCGGACAGAGAGTAACTGACCTCTGCCCCACACCTACTGAGGTCAACTATTCCTTGCAGCCAAGAAAGAAGATCATGCGGACAGACTATGTGAGTTCACTCTGCCTGACTAACGCATGTCCAGACCAGGTGGAGGTCTGGCACCTTGTTAGTCAACCTTTGATGGGGGAGAAATGTGACAGACTCACCCGGGATAGAGGCTGTTGGGGGGGACTGAATGCAAGCCTCTTGCCGACCGATTATGGGCCCTGGCATTTGGGGGAAAGGAGTTCTTTGTGAGCTGTATGCCTGGGGACTCTTGAGGTTGTATTACTGTGGATTCGGGTCCTGGTCCCCCAGGACACACAGACTCTGGGGACCCTGTGTATGCCATATGGGAAATGGTGACTTGGAGGGTATGTCTTGGATTGCTTAAAATGGGACAGTAATATTTATCCCCAATATCTCCCAGGATATATATGTAAAGACTATTATTGGTTTGTTTGATTCTGAACTCCCATGGCTTCCAATACCACCTCTACGCTGACGATACCCAAATCTATTTCTCTACCCCTCAGCTCACTCCCTCTGTCTCCTCACGTATCACCAATTTACTCTCAGATATATCAGTCTGGATGTCACACCACTTCCTCAAACTCAATCTAGCCAAAACCGAACTTATAATTTTTCCTCCCCCATATGCCTCTTCCCCTGATCTCTCTGTCAAAATTAATGGCACAACTATAAGCCCATCCCCACATGCCAAGGTTCTAGGTGTAGACCTAGACTCTGAACTCTCCTTCAAGCAACACATCCAATCACTGTTCAAATCCTGCCGCCTCAACCTCCGCAACATCTCCAAAATACGCCTCTTTCTAACCAATGACACAACAAAGCTCTTAATTCACTCGCTGGTCATCTCTCGCCTCGACTACTGCAACTCCCTTCTCATTGGCTTACCTCTACATAGTCTATCACCTCTTCAATCCATTATGAATGCCACTGCTAGACTCATCCACCTTACCAATCGCTCTGTGTCTGCCACTCCTCTCTGTCAATCCCTCCATTGGCTTCCGCTCGGCCAAAGAATTAAATTCAAAATTCTAGCAACTGCGTACAAAGCCATCCACAATTTAGCCCCCAGCTACATCACTAGCTTAGTCTCTAAATACCAACCTACTCGCTCTCTTCGTTCCTCTCAAGACCTCCTGCTCTCTAGCTCCCTTGTCACCTCCTCCCATGCTCGCCTCCAGGCCTTTTCCAAAGCCTCTCCAATCCTATGGAATGCCCTACCCCAATCTGTCCGCTTATCTCCTGCTTTATTAGCTTTCAGACGATACCTGAAAACCCTTCTCTTCAGAGAAGCCTATCCTACCCACACCTAACAACTGTATTTTAATTTTTTCCATCAGCTCATCCCCCACAGTTATTACCTTTTTGTTTGCACTTGACCCTCCCTTCTAGATTGTAAGCTCTAACGAGCAGGGCTCTCTGATCCCTCCTGTATTGATTTGTATTATAAGTGTACTGTCTGCCCCCATGTTGTAAAGCGCTGCGCAAACTGTTGGCGCTATATAAATCCTGTATAATAATAATAATAAGAACTCAACATGGTAATTGAGTGAGCTGATCACATTAGCCTCCAGGACTGGCTAGGAGACGAACAGTCTACTCCTACTATAAGTGTTGATGACTAGGCTGAGGAATGGGGAGAACACCGTTTGTATTGTTAATTGTAATTAGCTCCTGCTACTGTGAAAATGTCCTGTGGTTGTACTTATGATAATGTATAATGTACTGTGTGAAGCTCGGTGACCACAAGTCTGGGCAAAAGGTCATGTTAGTAAACTAGCTCATGTTAATTAGGTTAATTAGGCTACAGGTGTATTGTTAGAGTAATATGAGCAGGAGGTATGCACCCCCTCTTTTACTGTATAAAAGAGCCTGTATTCCTGTCAATAAAAGAGATCCCTAATTGAACTTACATACAGCCTGCCTGGTGTTTGTTCTGAGCCACACAACTGGATTAGAACGGCACATAGCTGTAGTTCTAGTCCCGGAACATCGGATGACCGAACCATCAGATGTTGCGATCTGCCATCTGATTCTATAGCTGCAGAGGAGTGTCAGGAGAGTGGAACCGAGTGAGCAGGGGCTCGTTACAAATGTAATATCCTTTTAAAGACATCTCTTACAAATTACAGCATCAGTAGTAGGCTCAGATACTTACATGTATCACTATCAAAACTATCTGTATCTAGAAGACATTGTTCACCTTGAAATTGGAATGGTACATTGTGTAATTTCCTGGTGGTGAAATTAATGCCCTGAATTCAAAAGCTCCCATAGAAAAGATCAGAATGTTTTAAAGACAAAACAAGGCATGCTAACATAGTAGACATGGCTGGGATTCCACACCAGCATATTCCCTTCTGTCACTGATGCATTAGAAGATGGAACGGATTGATGTCAACACAGCTGAGGAAATTGCACTAAGGAGGCATCACAATTTCTCTTTTGTAGACCATATGACTATTTCTAATAGCTGATTTCTTACAGACTTCCCAAACTAGTTTGGATATTTGATTTCAATGTAAAATTTTGACCCAAGTCAATATTTTTGTTATAGGTGGATTGGTGGAGACTTGTGGTTTGATTCATCCCCTGCATGGAGATTAGGGGCCGGGCGCATGTATTAGGGGGGCGGCGCCCCTGCGCCCCTAATGAGTGGGCCACCACTGTTGGGATTTGAGCACAGGTATATCATGTTTTTGTATTGCAGTGCAAGCCAATGAAAAGACCTGAACCTTGTAGCTCTCCTGCAACTTGTGTCGATTTACCCCATGGTGGCACTATATCCACTGAAGTATGCTATAAGCAAGTAAGTATTTTGCAGAGCAGAGTAGGGACTGGCCAGAGACGCACTTGGCCAGCCTAAAGTGATTGTAAGGCCTGGTTTACACCTATGCATTTTTTAAGTGCGTGTAGCATTTTGCAGAAATGCACTACAGTACATTTAACTTGGTTTCCTATGGGACACGTTCACATCTATTGGGAATGTTTTTAACGCAACATGGTGTGCGTTTTTGCTTCAATAGACTTCAATGGACAGGCTGCGGAAACACAAGTAGTGAATTTTGGGAGCGTTTTTGATGCATTTTGCATTTTTTAACCTGCCTAACAACAAAAACATTCTCTCCTTTAACAAAAAAAACATAATAAATGCACAACGCATCAAAACATGTGTGAAAAATGTAACAAAAACACATGTGCAAAAATGCAAAACATACTGCAAAAAGCACTGCAGAAACGGATCAAGAGCAAACTGCATAGGTGTGAACCTGGCCTAAAGGATCTTTTTTCTCTTTCTTTCTTTTTTCTTAAATATTAAACATGTTGTACTTACCTGCTCTGTGCAATGGTTTTGCACAGAACAGCTCCAACCCTCCTCTTCTGGGATCCCCTGCTGGAACTCCTGGCTGATCCTCCCTCCCGAGTACACCCCTAGAAAGCCCCACATGGTGGGGGGGGGGGGGGGGGGTACTCATGAAGATGCACTGTGGGCGTCTACTGACACAGACAGTGTGACTTGGCCCCACCCCTGCACTCTCATCGCTGGATTTGATTGACAGCAGCAGGAGCCAATGACCAATGGCTCCTGCTGCTCCCACTGAGTCCCAGGGTTGCCAACCTCCTACATTTTTTACTAACAAAACATGGAAAATTTACTGATGGAGCACATTTTCTACTGACAACCTGAAAAATGACAGAAATCCTATTAAAAACGAATTAATATTTAAACAGTATAAAACACAATACACATAACAAGTAATTTGTCTGGTTTACACTCACGAAAATAAACACAGCATGTCTTACTCAGTCTGCTGAGATGACCAAGGCTGCATTGCGTAACCGCAGTAAAAAGAAAGTCAGGTCTGCAGGCTGCCCTTGCTATCTGGTAATTTGTGTAAATCTCAGAACTAGATAGACAGAAATGCAAATCATTTGCAGATAGAACAACTTCCATACATGTATTTTACCATATTTTTAGCTGTTTCTCTGGAGATCAGCTTTACAGTGCCTTGAAAAAGTATTCACACCCCTTGAAATTTTTCACATTTTGTCATGTTACAACCAAAAACGTAAATGTATTTTAATGGGATTTTATGTGATAGACCAACACAAAGTGGCACATAATTGTGAAGTGGAAGGGAAATGATAAATGGTTTTCAAAATCTTTCACAAATAAATATGTGAAAAGTGTGGCGTGCATTTGTATTCAGCCCCCTTGAGTCAATACTTTGTAGAACCACCTTTCTAAAGTCTGTCAGATTTTCGTCCGAAAAAGTCCGCTGCAGGTCCGATGAAGCCCACACACGGTCGAATTGTCCGCCGGACTCGGTTTGTCGGACCAGTCCGGTTGAAAAGTCCGCTCGTGTGTACGCAGCATAACAGGTTTTCTTCTAAGATTGCCCTGTATTTGGCTCCATTCATCTTCCCATTATTTCTGACCAGCTTCCCTGTCCCTGCTGAAGAAAAGCATCCCCACAACATGATGCTGCCACCACTGCGTTTTTCGCGGTGGGGATGGTGTGTTCAGGGTGATGTGCAGTGTTAGTATTCCACCACGCATAGCGTTTTGCTTTTAGGTCAAAAGGTTTTAGGTTAAAAAGTTCAATTTTGGTCCCCTCTAACCAGAGCACCTTCTTCCACATGTTTGCTGTGTCCCCCACATGGCTCCTCGCAAACTGCAAACGGGACTTCTTATGGCTTTCTTTCAACAATGGCTTTCTTCTTGCCACCCTTCCATAAAGGCCAGATTTGTGGAGAGCACGATAGTTGTCCTGTGGACAGATTCTCCCACCTGAGCTGTGGATCTCAGCAGCTCCTCCAGAGTTACCATGGACCTCTTGGCTGCCTCTCTGATTAACGCTCTACTTGCCCAGCCGGTCAGTTTAGGTGGATGGCCATGTCTTGGTCAGTTGTGCCATACTCTTTTTCATGATGGATTGAACAGTGCTCCGTTCAAAGAATGGGATTTTTTTTTTATAATCTAACCCTGCTTACCCTGCTTTAAACTTCTCCACAACTTTATTCCTGACCTGTCTGGTGTGTTCCTTGTGCTTCATGATGCTGTTTGTTCACTAAGGTTCTCTAAAAAACCTCTGAGGGCTTCACAGAACAGCTGTATTTATACTAAGATTAAATTACACACAGGGGGACTCGGCCGCTGCTTCTCTGATTAATTCTCTCCTTGACTGGCCTGTTAGTTTAGGTGGACGGCCATGTCTTGGTAGGTTTGCAGTTGTGCCATACTCGGATGTTGGATTGAACAGTGCTCCGTGAGATGTTCAAAGCTTGGAATATTTTTTGATAACCTAACTCTGCTTTAAACTTCTCCAGAACTTTATCCCTGACCTGTCTGGTGTGTTCCTTGGCCTTCATGATGCTGTTTGTTCACTAAGGTTCTCTAACAAACCTCTGAGGGCTTCACAGAGCAGCTGAATTTATACTGATATTAAATTACACACAGGTGGACTCTATTTACTAAGTAGGTAACTTCTGAAGGCAATTGGTTCCACTAGATTTTAGTTAGGGGTATCATAGTAAAGGGGGCTGAATACAAAGGCATGCCACACTTTTCACATATTTATTTGTAAAAAAAAAATTGAAAACCATTTATCATTTTCCTGTCACTTCACAATTATATGTCACTTTGTGTTGGTCTATCACATAAAATCCCAATAAAACACATTTTTCAAGGCACTGTAAGCTGATCACATTCATGTATAAATATTTTTAACGCTTAAAAGGCATAGTTCACCTTTACCAAAAAACTGCCTATGCAGATAAGTGGCACCTGGAGTAAAAACAAACTGTGCAGCTTTGACCAAAGTTGAATAAAGCCCTTGCTATAGGTGTAGGTCATTTATGTATCTCCTGAAGCCTGGCTGAAAAACTCCAGGGGATCACATCATCCTGTCCTTCTTTGTTGCCAGGATGTTGCTATGACACTCCCAGCTGATTCATACCCCTTACATGTGCTCTGTCTGCTCTGACACAGTAGCTCTGAGCTCATAAATGTTGTGATGGAGTAGAAAGGGTTCGACCTTGGGTACCTAGAGGGGAACAATAAGAGTTCCTGCACATAGACAGCTATAAACTAGGGTGCACCGATACCTGTTTTTTACATTTTTTACAAGTACCAATATTTGTGCTCAAGCACTTGCCAATACCATCTGGTGCGGTGTAATCTGAGCCCATACAAAACGAATGGGCTCAAATCACACTGCAAAGAATTACATAAGATTTGAACAGGAATGCGTGCGATTCCTATCCGAATCACATGCGGTTTCCCACCCCGCTCCTGTGTGTGCCCACACTGAAGTCACTATGACACGCCTGGGTTCACACAGGAGCGGTGGGGGAAATTCCTGTTCAAATCACATGCGATTCTGTGCAGTGCAATTTGAGCTCATTCATTTTGTATGGGCTCAAATCGCACTGCAAAGGTATTGGTTTCAGGTATCGGAGCATTTGCACAAGTACGAGAAAATACTTGGCACTTCTGTTTATGGGGTGAGAATACGACTCCCTCCCCTTCCTTTCCAACCTCACCGGCAGGGCTTTTTTTCAGCTGGAACTTGGTGGAACTTAGTTCCACCACCTCTGACTCAGGCCCTCTGCTCCCTGCTCAGCACTATCACTTGTAAACACAGGAGTCCGGCTTCTGTGTTTACCAGTGATAGCTTGTCTCTCAATGGCTCCCACAGATCTTATCTCCTGAGTAGCTCCCACTGAGTGCAGAATGGGAACAAGCGAGATGTAGGCGCCTGGGGTGTATGGCGGATGCAGACATGGTGTGGTTGAGTTCCTGTACCTATTTTCTGAGAATAAAAGCCCTGCTCACCGGGGATTGGTGATTGGCATCTCAGCATATGCAAAGCTAACTCTCCCTCACTCCCAGAGTCTGAGTATGTGCAGCCGGTGAGGGCCAGCATCAAAATGAACCTGTTAATTTGTCGTGCATGGACAAGGCACAGTTTCCAATTAAAGGAGAACACTAGATCAGTGAATTAGAAATACACTTACTCACTTACTCTATGTAGTTTACCCATAAATATTGACTGCTGCAGTGCTGGGCCACACCTACCCCTTGTGCTTTATGCTGCAGTTGGTCCATCCCTACAGACTTCTAAATGGCCACATACTGCTTCTGACTGGCTTTAACTGGGTGCACTGAGGGCATCGTTTTTCTATGAAGGACAAGGATCTCTGAACTGAAGAAAAGAAGTAAGTATAAAGCACACTGTAGCATTTACTTGACCTTGATTCAGTGATAGCCATTCTTCCAGGAAAGGTGTATTTTTTTAATTTAAAAAAACACATATTAACCCCCTCTTGTTGACTTCATTAAATTGCCAAAAAAAGTAGCGGCTTCATTTCAACTGATCCATCAGTAAGACTTGGTCAGGCGACAACTGCCATGATGGGTTAGGATCCACAGAACTATGAATGATATATAAGGCTATGAATTTAGGTTCTTCAGAACTACGAATGGTACACAAGGATATGAATGTAGGGTCTACAGAATTAGGAATGGTACCCAAGGCTATGAATGTAGGGTCTACAGAATTAGGAATGGTACTCAAGGCTTTGAATGTAGGGTCTACAGAACTATAAATGGTACCTACAGCTATATAAGAAGGGTTTACTGGACTATCTATGGTACTCAAGACTCTAAATGTAGAATCTACAGGACTATGACTGGTACCCAAGGCTATGAATTTAGGGTTTTCTGAACAATGAATGGTACTCAAGGCAAGGAATATCGGGTCTACAGAACTTGGAATGATACCCAAGGCCATAAATGCAGGGATTCCAGAACTATAAATGGTACCCAAGACTATGCATGTATTGTCTACAGAACTATGAATGGTACTCAAGGCTCTAAATGTAGGGTCTACAGAACTATGAATGGTACCCAAGGCTCTGAATGTAGGGTTCCAGAACTCTGAATAGTACCCAAGGCTATGAATGTAGGGTCTACAGAACTGTGAATGGTACACAAGGCTTTGAATGCAGGGTTTTCAGAACTATGAATTGTACCCAAGGCTAAGAATATAGGGTCTATATAACAATGAATGGTAGCCAAAGCAATGAGCATAGGGTTTCCAGAACTGTGAATGGTACCCACGGCTATGAATGTAGGTTCTACAGAACTATAAATGATACCCAAAGCCATGAATGTAGGGTCTTTAAAACTATGAATGGTACTTAAGGCTATGAATGGAGAGTCTACAGAACTATAAATGGGACCCAAGGCTATGAATGTAAGGTTTACAGGACTTTGAATGGTACTCAAGGCTCTAATTGTAGGATCTACAGTACTATGAATGGTACCCAAGGCTCTGAATGTAGGGTTCCAGAACTCTAAATGGTACCCAAGGCTATGAATGTAGGGTCAACAGACCTCTGAATGGTACCCAAGGCTATGAATGCAGGGTTTCCAAAACTATGAATGGTACCCAAGGCTAGGAATATGGGGTCTACAGAACTATGAATAGTACCCAAAGCTATGAGTGTAGGGTTTCCAGAAGTATGAATGGTAACCAGGGTTATGAATGCAGGGTCTACAGAACTATGAATGATACCCATTATGATCCTACAAGGAATGATCCAGTAATTGTTTGACCCTCAAACAATGTTGAGTGAAAGCAAACATGTAGACCATTTGATATGGTTGGGAGCAGATGTGTAAAAGAGGGATCTCAAGCACTAAGACCTTCGTACCAAAAACACAGAGAAAAATGAGCACTGGTGCATAAGTAAATTAAAATAATAATAATAACAATATTAATAAAAAGACAGTTTTGGGTGGACTGACCCTTCAAAGCAAATTCCTCCCAAAAACATACATTTTAGAATATTAACAAGCATCAGTGAGTTGAAAAACCATTGTGCTTCTTATATCAAACAGAGATTTCAGTTGTGAGATATCCTCCATCCTGCCCAACAAGTACAGCCTGTACAAATCCAAACATTGGTGTCACACTCCCCAAGATGGATTCTCTGTAATGTAGAATAAGCAAACAAATTAGAGAGCTTAGCTGCAGAAGGGCGCCACTTTCATAATGGCCTGGTGGGAGGGGCCAGAGACACAAAATAAGATGGAGAAATCTCGCTGCCCGAGTCCAGGAGAGATGATAAGAATTTGTTTGGTGATTCCACTCTCTGGTGCTTACCTAAGTTTTCTTTTAAACTTTGTAGCTTTCACATGACAGGACAGAAACACAGTGCTACATTGTTATCATCCCCTTCTATTAAAGTAACTGTTTATGTCATTTAACCTGGAACGAGCGGTACATTGCAGCAAATCCAGTACCCTTTGCTGACTCTTTTCTCACCTCACGTTTGCTAAGTTACTGTGAATTTAGTGATAGAATAATTATTATTTTGCATCATACCAAAAATTCTCTTACAGGGTGACGTTGATGTTGTGGATACAGTTTTGTAAAGGTTAAAAGTGGAGAACACACACTTAGAATATTGATTGCAGATAAAAATCAATTGATTCATCTAGTCCACATATTTATTATACTTCACTAATGTGTATCATGAATAATAAATCTAAATCATGCGAAGGATTTAGATTTATCACAGGTGTTTTTATAGTACCATTGATCTATGCAGCACTTTACATATATTGTACGTTCACATCAGTCCCGGTCCTCAAGGAGCTATCAATCTAAGGTTTCTAGCTTAAATACTACAGGCCAGTTTATACAGGAGCTAATTATCCCACCAGCATATCTTTGGAGTGTGGAAGGTAAGCAGAGTACATAGAGGAAGCCCATGCACGTACAGGGAGAACATGCAAACTCCATACCAGTAGTGTTGTTGTTGGAAATCAAACCAAAGACCCTAGCACTGCAAGGTAGAGGTTGATTTTTCTGCTTCATCTTCTGGAAGTCCTTTCCAATCGGCTACTACACCTTCTATAAAAAGACTTTCTACCATTACTGTTGATATTTGCAGTTTTATCCAGTGCATCCCTCTCCTTCACCTACATATTCACATTTCCTTATTACCCCTATTTCCAGATGATTCCATTTTCAAACTATCCCCATTTCCCAACCATTCAAATTTCTTACCTATCCCCATTTACTAACTATTCTCATTCGATAACTGTCCTCATTTCTTAACCAGTCTAATTACCTAACTATACCCATTTCCTAAGTATCTTCATTTCCTAACTATTCTCATTCCTTAACTATCTTTGTTTCCTAACTATCCTGGTTTCCTATATCCTCATTTCCTATTCATAATCATTGCCTAACTATCCTCATTCTCTATACAGTCTATTCACATTCTTTAATTATCGTCACTGTCTATATGTTCTAATTTCCTAACTATCCCCATTTCCTGACTATCCTCATTTCCTTTGTATTCTCATTTCCTATGTATTCTCATTTACTAACTATCCTCATTTCCTATATATCCCCATTCCATAACTACCCTCTTTGCCTATATATTCTAGTTTTCTAACTATCCCCACTTCCTAACTATTCTCATTTCCTATATATCCTCATTTCCTAACCTTCCTCATTTCCCAACTTTCCTCATTTCTTATATATCCTTGTTTCCTGACCATCCTCATTTTCCAATTTTCCTAATTTCCTATATATCCTTGTTTCCTAACCATCCTCATTTCCAAACTTTCCTATATATCCTCGTTTCCTAACCATCCTCATTTCCCATTTTTCCTAATTCCCTCTATATCCTCCTTTCCTAGCCATCCTCATTTCCCAACTTTCCTCATTTCCTATATATCCTCCTTTCCTAGCCATCCTCATTTCCCAACTTTCCTCATTTCCTATATATCCTCCTTTCCTAGCCATCCTCAATTCCCAACTTTCCTCATTTCCTATATATCTACATTTGCTAACTGTTTTCATTCCCTAACTATCCTCACTTCCTAACGATTCACTTTTGCTAGAAGTCCTCATTTTTTATATATCCCTGTTTCCTAACTCTCCCCATTTCCTAACCATCCTCATTTCCTATATATCCTCGTATCCTAGCCATCCTCATTTCCCAACTATCCTCATTTCCTATATATCCCCATTCCATAACTACCCTCTTTGCCTATATATTCTAGTTTTCTAACTATCCCCACTTCCTAACTATTCTCATTTCCTATATATCCTCATTTCCTAACCTCCCTCATTTCCCAACTTTCCTCATTTCCTATATATCCTTGTTTCCTGACCATCCTCATTTTCCAATTTTCCTAATTTCCTATATATCCTTGTTTCCTAACCATCCTCATTTTCCAATTTTCCTAATTTCCTATATATCCTTGTTTCCTAACCATCCTCATTTCCAAACTTTCCTATATATCCTCATTTCCTAACCATCCTCATTTCCCATTTTTCCTAATTCCCTCTATATCCTCCTTTCCTAGCCATCCTCATTTCCCAACTTTCCTCATTTCCTATATATCCTCCTTTCCTAGCCATCCTCAATTCCCAACTTTCCTCATTTCCTATATATCCACATTTGCTAACTGTTTTCATTCCCTAACTATCCTCACTTCCTAACGATTCACTTTTGCTAGAAGTCCTCATTTCTTATATATCCCTATTTCCTAACTCTCCCCATTTCCTAACCATCCTCATTTCCTATATATCCCTGTTTCCTAACCATCCTCATTTTCCAACTTCCCTCATTTCCTATAGATCCTCGTTTCCTAGCCATCCTCATTTCCCAACTTTCCTAATTTCCTATATATCCACATTTGCTTGCTTTTCCCATTTTCTAACTCATTTCCTAACTATTCGCTTTTGCTAGAAGTCCTCATTTCTTATATATCCCCATTTCCTAACTCTTCTCATTTTCTATATATCCTCGTTTCCTAGCCATCCTCATTTCCTATGCATCAACATTTGCTAACTTTTTGTTCATTTCCTAACTATCCTCACTTCCTAACTATTCACTTTTGCTAGAAGTCCTCATTCCTTATATATATCCCCATTTCCTAACTTATCCTCATTTCCTAGTTCAACCACGATTCTTAGAGGTTTGTCCCTAGAAATGTTTGCCTTTGGGAATTTCCCCCCTTTTTAAAAAAATATATTAAAAGTTCTCTTTAAAATATCTTTAAAGCACCATGACTATATCATGTCGCCTTTCTGAGTCATTTTTAAACAAGAGCAATTAAAAAGGTATAATTCAACTTAATATGCGAGGATGTTATCTCGGTATGCCTTAACGCTTCAACTGGCAACATTAAAAAAAAACAAAAAAACAAAACAGTACTAAGTGTCCCTGGAAATGACGTTGAAGTGTGACTGTTCGTCTATAAACTTGCGCCAGTGAATATGAGTTGAAGGTGTTCTATGCAGGATGACAAGGGTGCAGATGGGGAGGAGTAAACTAGTAAAAAAAAAAAAAAATCAAAAAATAAATCAGTTCTTACCCAGCTTGCCATCAATGACAGTGAGGGCGATCTGATCCATCAACACCAGACTGAAGCCCACGTCTTGGTCTCTACAGCGCTGCCTCAGTGCCTCCAGGATGCGCATCTGTGGGTAATCCTTCAGGATATTCCTGCTTGTCAGCAGCCACAGCTGGGCGCACATGGTGGAAACAGTCAAGTGCAACAACAACAACAAATAAAAAAAAAAAAAAAAAAAAAAAAAGGAAAGGAAAAGACTGTGCACCAAAATGCAGCAAGGTCAGCGGTGCCTGGGACCTGGGAAGGCCTGGGTGCAGCAGGCAGCTAAGTGCTTGCTCTGTAATGAAGAATCAGCTGCATTAAAGCAATCTCCAGCAGCCATGCGCCATCAGAAGGGGACTGTGATCACTGACTCCCCTACATAATACAGCATTCAGTGGGCAAACCCCTTGATGGAATCAATATGGGCGGACCCTGCAAAATCCATGTCAGATCCCATTTATTTCAGCCTCTCTCCTCCCCCCCCCCCTTACTATAGCAGCAGCAGCAGCAGGGACAGAGGTGACCCCCCCAGCACAAGGCTCTGTGTGTTTATTGGCTGGCTCTGGCTCTCTATCAGTTCAGTTATTTGCACTTCACGGATCACCGTCCTCCCGGCACTCAGCACCGGGATCATCGGATTACCTGCAGCCCGCCCGGGGGAAGCCAGCGCTGCATACGAGGGAAAAAAAGGTTATTCCTACTGATGAGCGGGGCTGCGGCGCCGGCCAATCACAGGCTCGGAGAAGGAAGCGGCCAATGGGGGGGGGGAGGGATGTCAGTCTTGAGACTACGCGGGCGGCCAATCAGAGCGCTCGGATGAGAGTGGAGGGGGGTGGAGATGCTCGCTGGGTACCAGAGCTGAGCGCTTCTCTGCAATGACCCGACAATAAGATGGGCAGAGGAGGGGGACACGGGAAGAATGGGGGGAGAATAAGGGGAAGAATGGGGGGGGGGGGGATAGGGGGTTGGGGTGGGGGGAAGAATGGGGGGAGAATAAGAGGAAGAATGGGGGAGGGAGGATGGGGGGTGCCGGGTAATGGAGGATCTCTGTGTACTGAATGAAGGACTGTCAGGTGAACAGTACAAGTAGAGAGCGGGGACAGGGGAAGCAGCGCAGGAGCTAGTGATCAGGTTAGTAAACCAATCACCACCAACTCTGCGGGGAGGGGACTGCAGCCTGCCACTGACCACCAATCCTGGGGGGAGGGGGGCTACAGCCTGCCACTGACCACCAATCCTGGGGAGAGGGGGCTACAGCCTGCCACTGACTACCAATCCTGGGGAGAGGGGGTTTACAGCCTGCCACTGACCACCAATCCTGGGGAGAGGGGGTTTACAGCCTGCCACTGACCACCAATCCTGGGGGAGGGGGTTTATAGCCTGCCACAACAACCAGTCCAGGGAGGAGGGGGTTTACAGCCCGCCACTGACCACCATTTCTGCGGGGGAGGGGGTTTACAACCTGCCACTGACCACAAGTCCTGGGGAGAGGGGACTACAGCCTGCCACTGACCACCAATCCTGGGGGCTGGGGGCTATATACTGCCACCAACCACCAGTCCTGGGGGGAGGGGCATACAGCCTGCTACGACCACCAATCCTGTATGGAGGGGGTTTACAGCCTGCCACTGACCACCAATCCTGAGGAGAGGGGACTACAGCCTGCCACTGACCACAAATCCTGGGGGCTACATACTGCCACCAACCACCAGTCCTGGGGGGAGGGGGATACAGCCTGCAACGACCACCAATCCTGTATGGAGGGGGTTTACAGCCTGCCACTGACAACCAATTATGAGGGGAGGGGGCTACAGCCTGCCACTAACCACCAATTCTGGGGGGAGGGGGCTATAGCCAGTCACTGACCACCATTCCTGGGGGAAGGGGGCTACAGCCTGCCACTGACCACCAATCCTGGGGGGGAGGGGGCTACAGCCTGCCACTGACCACCATTCCTGGGGGGAGGGGGCTACAGCCTGCCACTGACCACCAATCCTGGGGGGAGGGGGCTACAGACTGCCACTGGCCACCAGTCCGGGGGAAGGGGAGTAGAGAGCGGGGACAGGGGAAGCAGCGCAGGAGCTAGTGATCAGGTTAGTAAACCAATCACCACCAGCTCTGGGGGGAGGGAGACTACAGCCTGCCACTGACCACCAATCCTTACCACCATTCCTGGGGGGAGGGGGCTACAGCCTGCCACTGACCACCAATCCTGGGGGGAGGGGGCTACAGCCTGCCACTGACCACCAATCCTGGGGGGAGGGGGCTACAGCCTTACACTATTCACCAATCCTGGGGGGAGGGGGTTTACAGCCTGCCACGGACCACCAATCCAGGGGGGAGGGGGTTTACAGCCTTCCACCGACCACCAATCCTGGGGCGAGGGGTTAACAGCCTTCCATGGACCACCAATCCTGGGGGGAGGGGGTTATAGCCTGCCACTGACCACCAAACCAGGGAGGAGGGGGTTTACAGCCTGGCCTGCCATTGACCACCAATCCTGGGGGAGGGGGTTTTACAACCTGCCACTGACCACCAATTCTGGGGGGAGGAGGTTTACAACCTGCCACTGACCACCAATTCTGGGGGGAGGGGGTTTACAATCGGCCACTGACCACCAATCCTGGGGGGAGGGGTTAACAGCCTTCCATGGACCACCAATCCTGGGGGGAGGGGGTTATAGCCTGCCACTGACCACCAAACCAGGGAGGAGGGGGTTTACAGCCTGGCCTGCCATTGACCACCAATCCTGGGGGGAGGGGGTTTTACAACCTGCCACTGACCACCAATTCTGGGGGGAGGAGGTTTACAACCTGCCACTGACCACCAATTCTGGGGGGAGGGGGTTTACAATCGGCCACTGACCACCAATCCTGGGGGGGGGGTTTACAGCCTGCCACTGACCACCAATTCAGGGGAAGGGGATTTACAGCCTTCCACGGACCACCAATCCTGGGGGGAGGGGGTTTACAGCCTTCCATGGACCACCAATCCTGGGGGGAGGGGGTTTACAGCCTTCCACTGACCACCAATCCTGGGGGGAGGGGGTTATAGCCTGCCACCGACCCCCAATCCAGGGAGGAGGGGGTTTACAGCCTTCCACGGAGCACCAATCCTGGGGGGAGGGGGTTTACAGCCTGCCACTGACCATCAATCCAGGGAGGAGGGGGTTTATAGCCTGCCACTGACCACCAATCCTGGGGGGAGGGGGTTTACAACCTGCCACTGATCACCAATCCTGGGGGGGTTTAAAGCCTGCCACTGACCACCAATCCTGGTGGGAGGGGGTTTACAACCTACCACTGACCACCAATCCGGGGGAAGTGGGTTTACAACCTGCCACTGACCACCGATGCTGGGGGGGGTTATATCTACAGAATGCCACTGATCACCAATCCTGGTAGGAGGGGATACACAGCCTGCCACTGACCACCAATGCTAAGGGGGATTATATATACAGTCTGCCACTGACCACCAATCCTGGGAGGAGGGGGTTCAAAGCCTGCCACTGACCACCAACGCTGGGGAGGGGGAGTTATTACTACAACTTGCCACTGACCACCGCTGCTGTGGGGGGGGGCTCCTATTACCGCTTAAGAATGCCACTGACTACCACTGCCCAGGGGTGGGGAGTCAATACAGTCTACCATTCACTATCAACAATGGCAGGGATTTTATTTGAGCTTGTCACTGACCACCAATCCTGGTGTGTGGGGGGTTATTATAGCTTGTCATTGACCACTAATTTTGGGGGGGAGGTTATTATTACAGCCTGCCACTGATCATGCATGCTTGGAGGGGATGGGGTTATTATTACAGCCTAAGCCTGCCACTGACCACTAATGATGGGGGGGGCATTATTACAGCCTTCTGGTAACCATCATTGTTGGGGGGTTCTTATGACGCACCCGAGACCACACCTCTGACCCTGATCAGGTCCCGTCTAGGGTAGATGTTGCTTTGTTGGAGTTAGCAGAGCCCTTACAGTACCTACCTAATTTATGAAGCCATTGCCTGCTTCTTATTTCCTTATCTTTTTTCTTTTTGGAGACTTTTGAGTCAATACTCTCCTTTTTTCTTTTTTTTTCAGCAGTACACTCAATATAGGCGTCCTCCTGTTTATGAGATACATTACCCTTTATTTTCTGTTTATATCTCCTCTGTTTTGGTATCCAATAATCGAATGCAGTTGACATGCCCCTCGCTGGAAGATGATTTTTCTGCTTATGTGGTCTTTTTCCCAACAGACGGGCCCCCTTACTATTAAAGTGCAAGTTCCTGCACTTTAATGCCGCATACACACGACCGGTTTTCCCGTCGGAATAAACTCTGAAGGTTTTTCTGACGGAATTTCCGACGGAATTCCGCTGAGACTGTCTTGCGTACACACAATCACACTAAAGTCCGATCGTCAAGAACGCGGTGACGTACAACACGTACGATGGGACTAGAAAAAGGAAGTTCAATAGCCAGTAGCCAATAGCTTCCGTCTCGTGCTTGCTTCAGAGCATGCGTCGTTTTTGGTCCGTCGGAACAGCATACAGACGAGCGGTTTTCCCGATAGGAATTGGTTCCGTCATATTTAGAACATGTTCTATTTCTAGGTCTGTCAGAATTTTCGAAAAGGAAAGTCCCATGAGGCCTACACAGGATCAGAATATGCGATGAAAAGCTTCCGTCTGACTTTTTTTGTCGGACATTCCGCTCGTGTGTACGCTGTATAATAGTAATATCACCCAAATCGTCCTCTCCGCTCTTCTCAAGACCTCCTACTCTCAAACTCTCTCGTCTCCTCTTATGCTCATCTCCAGGATTTCTCCAGAGCCTCTCCCATCCTCTGGAACTCGCTACCTCCACCGGTTCGGCTATCCCCTACTCTTGCTACCTTCAGGCGATCCCTGAAAACTCATCTCTTCAGGAAAGCCTATCACGTCTCCAATCTCCTACCACTTCCATCAGCTCATTCCCCACAGCTACAACCTTTTGTACCACCTGCCCCACCCTATTAGGTTGTAAGCTCTTCTGAGCAGGGCCCTCTTAATCCTCTTGTATTTTATTGTATTGTCTCCTTTTTATATTGTAAAGTGCTGCGTAAACTGTTGGCGCTATATAAATCCTGTATAATAATAATAATAATAACTTCTGGGTATGAGTAAGCACTTAGCATAAGTGCGAAACGCGTTAGCTGTTTGCCTGTACTTTTTCGCTACAGTGTCCTGTATGCTCCCTATTTGATAATAAAGACACTTGCATTTTTTCCTGGTGTGCGGCTGTCCGGATCTTTTCGTATACTTCCTGCCTGACTCAGCATTAGCCAGCACCTGGAGCTCTTTCCTTTTGGAGGCAATCATTTTGTGTACACCTGGCTTGAATCCATACCTGTGCGGTGAAGCCTCTCTCGCTGCTAAACCAGACCCAGAGTCTGTGACATTTGAAAAGAAAAGAAAAAAAAAAAAAGCATGACTACATTTCAAAAATAAGCCTACAGAATAACGTATTTAAATAAAAAGACATAGGAAGTTATTTACGAAAGGAAAATCCACTTTGCACTACAAGTGCAAACTACAAGTGCAAAGTGCACTTGAAATTGGACTGAGTGCACTTGGAAGTGCAGTCGCTATAAATCTGGGGGGTAGATCTGAAATGAGGGGAAGCTCTGCTGATTTTATTATCCAATCATGTGCAAGCTAAAATGCGTTTTTTTATTTTCCTTGCATGTCCCCCTCAGATCTACAGCGACTGCACTTCCAAGTGCACTTTCAGTGCAATTTCAAGTGCTCTTTGCACTTGTAATGCGAAGTGGATTTGCCTTTCGTAAATAACCCCCCGTAGCGTTAGCCATAAATTGGATGGAGATAATAAAATATACCCTGATACGTAAAATAAAAAATCCCATTGATTGTGTGTCTGTCCAGGTTAAAAGCAAGGCCATTAGCCAATCAACAATGGTAATGGGCTTTTGTAAATCGCAAATGCGTATTTTAAATAGACAGCGTATTATAAAACTTAGAGGCAATGAATACACACAACTGACCTGTTTTATTGTTTTATTGTTAATCTGACAGCGGGCACATTTCTTAAATAAATATTCCAGATACAAATGTTAAAGGGTAACTAAACTCTGGAAGCTGTACCCATTAAAAGGCAGCCAGCGGGCAAAGGGTGGGTACCATGGAACACAGTGAAGACCGTCATCATCAAGTGGAGAAAATATGGCACAACAGTGGCATTACCAAGAACTGGACGTCCCTCCAAAATTGATGAAAAGACGAGAAGAAATTTTTTCAGGGAGGCTGCCAAGAGGCCTACAGCAACATTAAAGGAGCTGCAGGAATATCAAGTATGGGCTGTGTGGTACATGTGACAACAATCTCCCGTAGGAGAATCCGCAGAGGTGATCAAATACCACCAAAAGAAACCTCTATGTGTGGGGGAAAAAAAGGACATCAATTTTATTTTGTGTACAGTGTCATACGCCAGTGGAATTGTCAGTTAAAGTGACGCAGTGCCGTATCGCAAAAAATGGCCTGGTCATAAAGGGGGTGAAACCTTCCAGAGTTTAAGTGGTTACACCAATGTAAAGGGTCACTGGCTACCAATAAGAAAAAAGGCAAGTTCCATTGACTACCAATGTAAGGAGTGACCTCCCCACTGACTACCAATGTAAGGAGTGACCTCCCCACAGACTACCAATGTAAGGAGTGACCTCCCCACTGACTACCAATGTAAGGAGTGACCTCCCCACAGACTACCAATGTAAGGAGTGACCTCTCCACTGACTACCAATGTAAGGAGTGACCTCCCTACTGACTACCAATGTAAGGAGTGACCTCCCCACTGACTACCAATGTAAGGAGTGACCTCCCTACTGACTACCAATGTAAGGAGTGACCTCCCTACTGACTACCAATGTAAAGAGTGACCTCCCTACTGACTACCAATGTAAGGAGTGACCTCCCCACTGACTACCAATGTAAGGAGTGACCTCCCTACTGACTACCAATGTAAGGAGTGACCTCCCTACTGACTACCAATGTAAGGAGTGACCTCCCCACTGACTACCAATGTAAGGAGTGACCTCCCTACTGACTACCAATGTAAGGAGTGACCTCCCCACTGATTACCAATGTAAGGAGTGACCTCCCCACTGATTACCAATGTAAGGAGTGACCTCCCCACTGACTACCAATGTAAGGAGTGACCTTCCCACTGACTACCAATGTAAGGAGTGACCTTCCCACTGACTACCAATGTAAGGAGTGACCTCCCCACTGACTACCAATGTAAGGAGTGACCTCCCCACTGACTACCAATGTAAGGAGTGACCTTCCCACTGACTACCAATGTAAGGAGTGACCTCTCCACTGACTACCAATGTAAGGAGTGACCTCTCCACTGACTACCAATGCAAGGAGTGACCTCTCCACTGACTACCAATGTAAGGAGTGACCTCTCCACTGACTACCAATGTAAGGAGTGACCTCCCCACTGACTACCAATGTAAGGAGTGACCTCTCCACTGACTACCAATGTAAGGAGTGACCTCTCCACTGACTACCAATGCAAGGAGCGACCTCTCCACTGACTACCAATGTAAGGAGTGACCTCCCCACTGACTACCAATGTAAGGAGTGACCTCTCCACTGACTACCAATGTAAGGAGTGACCTCTCCACTGACTACCAATGTAAGGAGTGACCTCTCCACTGACTACCAATGTAAGGAGTGACCTCTCCACTGACTACCAATGCAAGGAGTGACCTCTCCACTGACTACCAATGTAAGGAGTGACCTCCCCACTGACTACCAATGTAAGGAGTGACCTCCCTACTGACTACCAATGTAAGGAGTGACCTCCCCACTGACTACCAATGTAAGGAGTGACCTCTCCACTGACTATCAATGTAAGGAGGGACCTTCCCACTGACTACCAATGTAAGGAGTGACCTCCCCACTGACTACCAATGTAAGGAGTGACCTCCCTACTGACTACCAATGTAAGGAGTGACCTCCCCACTGACTACCAATGTAAGGAGTGACCTCTCCACTGACTACCAATGTAATGAATGACTCCCCCACTGACTACCAATGTAAAGAGTGACCTCTCTGCTGACAACCAGTGTATGGAGTGACCTCTCCACTGACAACCAATGTAAGGAGTGACCTCTCTACTGACAACCAATGTAAGGAGTGACCTCCCCACTGACTGAAAATCAATCCAAGGGATCACTTATTCCCCTACACCTCAATGTAGGAGGGCACCTCTCCCACTTACTAGAAATGTTAGGGGACATTTATCTATTGAACACTATTGTAAAGGTGCACTTCTCCCACTCACCACCAAAGTAAGTGTCACTGTTTGTTTTCTTTTCTGGCCATTCATTTTATTTCTTGAATATTACTGAAAATAATAAAGTCTTATAGAAAGGGATAGAGGAAGGGGTGATTGGGGGGGGGGGGGGGTAGAAAAAAAACAGTATGCTCTGGGGAGAAAAGAAGCTAAGTATATCACATTATTTTATTATTGTAATGTAATGCTAATAACAGGGAGCAATAGATAATAATTATTAGCAGGGGTCCCCGAGACAGAAAAGTTGTTTGAAGGGTTCCTCTGTGTTAAAAGGGTGAGGCTGGTCTAAACTAAGCCCTGACACTATTTAAAGTGTATCTAAAGACAAAACATTTTTTGGCAGTTTTATAAAGAATAGGAAGGAGTTAAAAACTCAGATCAGTTTCATTTTTCATTTTTTTTTCAGCCCCCACTAAGAAAATGAATCCTCTGTAGTTGTCTGGTGACTATTATCACCTGGTATAAAGATGATGGGAAATTCAAAATGTTACAGTTGTCACCATAACAGGAGGTGGGGCGTCTATGTTTGAAACCGTTTTTTTTTTTTTTTTTTTTTTTTTTACTTAGTTTGTGCTTTGATAATTCTTTATGCTAAAATTGAGTAATGTAAAAAAATCAGGAGGAATACCATTTTATTCTCCAGGGTCTCTGCTTTCAGAAAATATAGAATGTTTGGGGGTTTTAACTGTCATGCCTAAAATTATTTTAACAGGTGTGAAAAAAAAGAATATGCAAATACTGATCTGGCAGTGAAAGGGTTAATCTCTCTAATGTTAGGGGGGAAATTCCCTATCCAAGCTGGTCATACACTGTACAGTCTGATTGTACAATCTCTGAACAATGTTCTTTGGATTTGCCAAGATTATGTAATAAAAGGACAACCCTATACAACCCATTCAATGAGTATGATGGCAGGCTCTTGCATTACATAGCTGTTGGTAGATTTAAAAGTACATTGTACAATCAGATTGCATAGTGTAAAGTCAGGCTTAGCTTACTGTTGTGGGGGGCATAAAAAAAGAGTTGTGAGAATACCAACCCCTTTAAGGGGGTTGCTGGAGGGGGTTGCACACATGAAAAACATTGCTTCTGGGGCAAGAGTTATATACCCTCTCTTGTGTTCGATGGACAGTACCACTGCCATGTGCAACCCATTCAAGTGAATGGGGCCGTGCCGCAACCCCCTGCAACTGTGTGCAATGTAAATGGCTGCACTGTGGTGGATTTAGGCTAGCTTTAAATGTGTGGCTGCACCTCTGAAAATCAATCCACGGGGAACACAATTTTTTGCCAGTTTTCCCTTGATAATAATAATAATAAAAAAAAAAAATCAGAGGTTGTCCATCACAATTTGCCATCAAATGAAATCCTAATTTGTCTTAAAAAAAAAAAGTGGAAAAAAAAGTCCAAAAAAAAGTGGTAAAAAAAAAATAATTCCTCTGGAAGTAGTTGTGATGATATGTACAGTTTTACTAACATGTCTCAGAGTTCCAAAACTGTTCAGATGTTAAGATCTGTGCTGGGAAGGGGGATTTGGAGCAGGGGGGTGGGGATTTGAGGGGTAGAGGATTTGTGCTAGGAGATATTTTTTTTTGGAGGGGGGGTTGTGCTGTGGGGCTTTGAGGAGAGAGAGTATTTGAGCTAGGAGGAGGGATGGATGGGGGTAGAGATTTGTGCTGGGAAGGGGACTTTTCTGCTTAGAGGGTAAGTATGCAGATTAGTGCTCAATTTTTTTTTTTGGAGGGAGGGGTTTTGGCTGACACATGTTCGCCCTGGGCTCTAGATGATCTTGTCCCAACACTGGGTGAGGCGGTAACATAACGCCTTCTAGTCGCCTGTCAAACGCCCTTTGAAAAGAATCTACCTCTTCAGGAGCCAATGCAAACCCTCAGTTTGCATTGGCTCCTGAACAGGTGTCCCCATTGGAAGATTTCCCTTGCTTCCTTTCTTGGTGATAACGGTAAAATTTTGTGTTTTGTGTCGCCCACCCTGTTGTCTGTCTCATCGACAATATAAAAGAAAAACATGTACATAAATGTAACCACGACAACCCCCAATCAGTGCCCATCAGTGCCTCATCATCAGTGCTGCCTATCAGTAACACCTACCAGTGCCCATCAGAGCCACCTATCAGTGCAGCCTCATCAGTGCCTCCTGATCAGTGCCCACCAGTGCCGCCTCATCAGTGCCACCTATCAGTGCTGCCTATCAGTAACACCTACCAGTGCCCATCAGAGCCACCTATCAGTGCAGCCTCATCAGTGCCTCCTGATCAGTGCCCACCAGTGCTGCCTCATCAGTGCCACCTATCAGTGCAGCCTCCTCAGTGCCTCCTGATCAGTGCCCACCAGTGCCGCCTCATCAGTGCCACCTATCAGTGCTGCCTATCAGTAACACCTACCAGTGCCCATCAGAGCCACCTACCAGTGCAGCCTCATCAGTGCCTCCTGATCAGTGCCCACCAGTGCCGCCTCATCAGTGCCACCTATCACTGCTGCCTATCAGTAACACCTACCAGTGCCCATCAGAGCCACCTATCAGTACAGCCTCATCAGTGCCTCCTGATCAGTGCCCATCTATCAGTGCGGCCTCATCAGTGCGGCCTCATCAGTGTCTATCAGTGCAGCTTCATCAGCACACATCAGTGAAGGAGAAAATTACTTATTTACAAAATTTTCTGACAGAAAACTTTTTTTTTTTTCTCCAAATTTTCGGTCTTGTCTTTCCCCCAAATTTTCAGTCCTTTTTTTTTCTTCAAAATTTTCGGTCTTTTTAAAACCCAGCTGTGATTAAATACCACCGATAGAAAGCTTTATTTGTGTGAAAAAAAAATTAAAAAATTTAGTACGTGTGACCACGAAATTGTTATTCAAAATGTGAGAGCGCTGAAAATTGGCCTGGTCTAAAAGACCCTGCATGTCTCTACTGGGCTCCAATGAATGTTTTGCAAGGTATGGGCACTGATGACACGGCAATGATGGGCACTGATAAGGAGGCATTAATATGCAGCACTGATAGGCGGCACTGATGGGACCTGGTAGGCGGCACTTATGGGCACTGATAGGCGACCACTGATGAGCAGGCACTGATGGGCACTGAAAGGCAGCACTGATTTGCATCACTGATGGACATAGATTGGCCTCACTGATGGGCACAGATTGGCCTCACTGATGGGCATAGATTGGCCACACTGATGGGCACAAATTGGCATCACTGCTGGGCACTGTTGGGGCTGCACAGATAATCAGGACGACTGCTGTGCTCTGAGGAAGGGGGGACTTACCCCTCGAAACGCGTCAGCTGGCAGTGATTTCTGTGATTGCCTCCGTGACCTCTGGAGTATTGTCTATGTTCAACTGAATGCTGCTACTTGATGACCATACACTGCAATTATGTCATTTATGTTTTGTAAGTAGGCTTTTTTATCTTCTTAATACATTTTTATCCAAAAATAATGCACTAGGCTGGTACGCCCTCTTTTTTCTCTTTTATCTTTGACTACTAGGATTACCCCATCCTTGAGGGCAGCAAGGCCTGTGTCATTACACATTTGTCTGGGTATCCACTTGTGCGCAGGAGCGTTTTTTCTCTCCTATCAACACTGATTATCTGTACAGATCTTCCCTGTGAGGAAATGCAGCTGATTGGCTCTCCTCTCCCCACACTCTGTCAGTGTGAGGTGAGGAGAGCTGACAACCGGCATTTCCTTGTTTACATGTGATCTCGTCATGTGGCTCTTTACCAAGATCGGGGTCACGCCGTGTCCCAGTGGCACCCCGTGGGTCCGCCAGCAAAGTGAGACTGGGGGGGGGGACAGATGACGTCGTCCCAGAACAGCAGAGCACCCCGTCCACCGTTATTTCTCTATACGGCGGGCGGGATGTAGTTAGAGAGAAACTGTCGCCTAAAAATCATCACAAACGGGACTTTTTGTCCCCTATGTGATAAAAAAAAAGTAAAAAAATAAACTAAAAAAATAAAGTTACACCCAAGCACATAAAATCCCCTCCTCAAACATTTCTTGAGCCCCCCCCACCCCCCACATATACACACGTACGAATGTAAACGCATGCGTCGGGGGCATCTACGTGTGAAAACATAGATTGCGATACACATGTCACATATCGCCACACACGCCGGAGTGTGAGCAATAATTCTATTACCATACCTCCTCCGTAACGCTAAACTGAAGACCTATAGGGGGCCACTGAGTCGTCGCCTATAGAAAATACAGGGCACTGAAGTCTGTTGGCTTTTCACAAATTTAAAGATTGACATGTTAGGTATCTGTTTACTCGGTGCAACCTCGTCTTTTATATTTTACCAAAAATCTGGGTAATTCATTGCATTCGTTTCCCCTAAAAATCATTTTAGTGTGTTTTTTACTGAAATTTTGCGTTTCCTAGACCTTTGCGGGAATATCTTGTGACATAAAAATTGGAGCTCCCACTATTTTATTCTCTAGGATGTCTGCTTTCAGAAAATATATGATGTTTGGGGGTTTTGTGTAACGTCTGGGCCTAAAATGATTTTTGAACTACTTGCCGCAAAATCACGTACCTGTACATCATTCTGCTTCAAGTGGTTGTACCGGGGTGATACCTGCAGCTGCTCGATTCTTATCACAAGCAGCGGGAGGAGACCATCCCCCCCCCCCCCCTCCCGCTGATCCACCGGGGCTCTCCCGTCCCACCAGGAGGTCCGACCGACCAGACGGTACGTCTGCCGGCTGGCCAGAGACCAGAACAAAGCTGATCTAGTAACCTGGAAGCAAAAATGTCAGTATTCAAAACAGCCAAACTTGGCGTTTTTAATGCTTTTAGGTGCAAAGGAGGGATTTGCGGTCTTATAGATCCCTCCAAAAAAATACCTTTTTTTAAAGGGACAGTGTAAAAAATAAATAAATTAAATAAAATAATAAGTAAAAAAAAAAAAAAGTAAAGCGTCCCATCATTCGCAGAATCGAAAGCATACGTAAGCCGTGGTCGCAAAGGTAAATAACGTTCGCACCACACATGTGAGGTATCGTCGCGATCGTTAGAGCGAGATCAATAATTCCAGTATTTGACCTCCTCTGAAAACTCTAAACAGGTAACCGTTAAAAATGTTTAAAGCGTCGCCTATGGAGATTTTTTAAGTACCAAAGTTTGTTGCCATTCCACGAGTGTGCGCAATTTTGAAGCGTGACATGTTAGGTATCTATTTACTCGGCGTAACATCATCTTTCACATTATACAAGTAAATTGAGCTATCTTTACTGTTTTTCTTTTTAATCCATGAATTTTTTCCAAAAAAATTGCGTTTGAAAGACCGCTGTGCAAATACAGTGTGACCTAAAATATTGCAACGACCGCCATTTTATTCTCTAGGGTCTCTGCTAAAAAATAAATATATAAACATAAATATATTATATATATATATATATATATTTGGGGGTTCTAAGTAATTTTCTAGCCCAAAAAAATGTTTTACATGTAGGTGACAAGTGTCAGAGTTGGCCCGGTATTGAGGTGATTAAAATAATAAAAAATACAGGTGTAAAAAAAAAAAAAAGTACAAATAAATACAGTTTTTACAATGTTTTTGTACAGGCATTTTGAGGTCCAAAGGTTACCAATGTAAAAAGCAGTAAAACGCTTGTAATCTGCCCAAAAAGAAGCTCATGTACTTTTTTGAGCTTCAGGTGTTTTGCTTCAGGCAACAGAACGCTCAGATGTGAACAGGGGCCATTTAAATGAATGGGATTTTGCTTTTTGGGCATTTTGGAGATTTTGAAATGAGCGTTTTACAAGCTGAAAATGCTCAGGTGTGAATGCAGCCTAACATGTATGTGAGAAGTGTCAGAATTGGCCCGGCATTGAGGTAGTTAAAAAAATTATAAAAAAACAAAGTTGTAAAAAAAAAAAAATACAAATAAAAACAATATATAAAAAGTCATTTTTACATGTATGTTAAAGGTGCCAGAATTGGCCTGGTATTTAGGTGGTTAAAAAAATAACAAAAAAAAAACAAGGTTGTAAAAAAACAAAAAAAAAAATACAATATATAATATGTGGCAATTGTAAGTAATTTTCTAGCAAAAAATAAAAAATAAAGTCGATTTTTACATGTACGTGAGAAGTGTCATAACTGGCCTGGTATTGAGGTGGTTAAAAAATAATAAAAAAATAAAGTTGTATTTATTTGTATTTTTAAAACTTTTATTTTTTATTAATTTTAGCCACCTCAATACTAGTTCTGACACTTCTCACATACATGTAAAAATCAACTTTTTTTTCCTAGAAAATTATCTACAACCCCCAAACATTATATATTGTATATGTATTTAATTGTATTTTTTTTTTTTTACAATATATAATTTTTGGGGGTTGTAAGTAATTTTCTAACAAAAAATAAAAAATAAAGTCGATTTTTACATGTACGTGAGAAGTGTCATAACTGGCCTGGTATTGAGGTGGTAAAAAAATAATAAAAAAATAAAGTTGTATTTATTTGTATTTTTAATTTTTTTTACAACTTTTATTTTTTATTAATTTTAACCACCTCAATACCAGTTCTGACACTTCTCACATACATGTAAAAATCAACTTTTTTTCCCTAGAAAATTATCTACAACCCCCAAACATTATATATTGTATATGTATTTAATTGTATTTTTTATTTTTTTTTACAATATATAATTTTTGGGGGTTGTAAGTAATTTTCTAGCAAAAAAAAAAGTTGATTTTTACATGTATGTGAGAAGTGCCAGAATTGGCCCGGTATTGAGGTGGTTAAAAAATAATAAAGAAACAAGGTTGTAAAAAATAAAAAAATACAAATAAATCCAATATATAATGTTTGGGGGTTGTAAGTAATTTTATAGCAAAAAAGTTGATTTTTACATGTATGTGAGAAGTGTCAGAATTGGCCTGGTATTGAGGTGGTTAAAAATAATAAAAAAATAAAAGTACAAAAAATAAAAATACAAATAAATACAATATATAATGTTTGGGAGCTGTAAGTAATTTTCTAGGAAAAAAAAAAGTCGATTTTTACAAGTATGTGAGAAGTGCCAGAATTGGCCCGGTATTGAGGTGGTTAAAAAATAATAAAAAAACAAGGTTGTAAAAAAATAAAAAAAAAATACAAATAAATACAATATATAATGTTTGGGGGTTGTAAGTAATTTTCTAGCAAATAAAGTCGATTTTTACATGTATGTGAGAATTGTCAGAATTGGCCTGATATTGAGGTGGTTAAAAAATAATAGAAAAGTAAAACTGGAAAAAAATACAAATAAATAGCATATATAAAGGTTTGGGAGTTGTAATTTTCTAGCAAAAAAAAAAAAAAAAAAGTTGATTTTTACATGTACGTGAGAAGTGTCAGAACTGCCCTGGTATTGAGGTGGTTAAAAAAATAATATAAAAAATAAAATTGTAAAAAAATAAAAAATACAAATAAATACAATATATAATGTTTTGGGGTTGTAAGTAATTTTCTAACAAAAAAAAAAAGTCGATTTTTACATGTATGTGAGAAGTGCCAGAATTGGCCCAGTATTGAGGTGGTTAAAAAAATATAAAAAATCAAGATTGTAAAAAATAGAAGAAAATCCAATGAAATCCAATATATAATGTTTGGGGGTTGTAAGTAATTTTCTAGCAAAAAAGTTGATTTTCACATGTACGTGAGAAGTGTCAGAATTGGCCTGGTATTGAGGTGGTTAAAAAAAATAGAAAAATAAAATTGGAAAAAAAACACAAATAAATCCAATATATAATGTTTGGGAGTTGTAAGTAATTTTCCAGCAAAAAAAAAAAAAAGAAGTTGATTTTTACATGTACGTGAGAAGTGTCAGAACTGGCCTGGTATTGAAGTAGTTAAAAAATAATAAAAAAATAAAGTTGTAAAAAAAAAAATAAAAATACAAATAAATACAATATATAATGTTTTGGGGTTGTAAGTAATTTTCTAACAAAAAAAAAAAAAAGTTGATTTTTACATGTATGTGAGAAGTGCCAGAATTGGCCTGATTTTGCGGTGGTTAAAAAATAATAGGAAAGTTGAGCTTACTTTATAGATCCTTGTAAACTTACTTTATGTATCTTTATAATATTGTATACTCAATAAACTTCTTTTGACAAGGAAAAAATAATAGAAAAGTAAAACTGTAAAAAAATTACAAATACATAGAATAAATATATAAATGTTTGGGAGTTGTAATTTTCTAGCAAAAAAAAAAAAAAAAGTTGTAAAAAAAAAAAATACAAAAAAAACAATATATAATGTTTGGGAGTTGTAAGTAATTTTCTAGCAAAAAAAAAAAAAAAAAAAAAGTTGATTTTTTTACATGTACGTGAGAAGTGTCAGAACTGGCCTGGTATTGAAGTAGTTAAAAAATAATAAAAAAATAAAGTTGTAAAAAATAAAATAAAAATACAAATAAATACAATATATAATGTTTTGGGGTTGTAAGTAATTTTCTAACAAAAAAAAAAAAAAGTTGATTTTTACATGTATGTGAGAAGTGCCAGAATTGGCCTGATATTGAGGTGGTTAAAAAATAATAGAAAAGTTGAGCTTACTTTATAGATCCTTGTAAACTTACTTTATGTATCTTTATAATATTGTATACTCAATAAACTTCTTTTGACAAGGAAAAAATAATAGAAAAGTAAAACTGTAAAAAAATTACAAATACATAGAATAAATATATAAATGTTTGGGAGTTGTAATTTTCTAGCAAAAAAAAAAAGTTGTAAAAAAAAAAAATACAAAAAAAACAATATATAATGTTTGGGAGTTGTAAGTAATTTTCTAGCAAAAAAAAATAAATTGATTTTTACATGTACGTGAGAAGTGTCAGAACTGGCCTGGTATTGAAGTACTTAAAAAATAATAAAAAAATAAAGTTGTAATAAAATAAATAAAAATACAAATAAATACAATATATAATGTTTTGGGGTTGTAAGTAATTTTCTAACAAAAAAAAAAAAGTTGATTTTTACATGTATGTGAGAAGTGCCAGAATTGGCCTGATATTGAGGTGGTTAAAAAATAATAGAAAAGTAAAACTGGAAAAAAATACAAATAAATAGAATATATAAATGTTTGAGAGTTGTAATTTTCTAGCAAAAAAAAAAAAAAGTTGTAAAAAAAAAAAATACAAATAAATACAATATATAATGTTTGGGAGTTGTAAGTAATTTTCAAGGCAAAAAAAGGTTGATTTTTACAAGTATGTGAGAAGTGCCAGAATTGGCCCAGTATTGAGGTGTTTAAAAAAAATAATAAATGAATAAAGTTGTAAAAAAAATAAAAAATAGAAAAAAAAACAATATATAATGTTTGGGAGTTGTAAGTAATTTTCTAGCAAAAAAAAAAAAAAAAAGTTGATTTTTTACATGTACGTGAGAAGTGTCAGAACTGGCCTGGTATTGAAGTAGTTAAAAAATAATAAAAAAATAAAGTTGTAAAAAATAAAATAAAAATACAAATAAATACAATATATAATGTTTTGGGGTTGTAAGTGATTTTCTAACAAAAAAAAAAAGTTGAGTTTTACATGTATGTGAGAAGTGCCAGAATTGGCCTGATATTGAGGTGGTTAAAAAATAATAGAAAAGTAAAACTGGAAAAAAAATACAAATAAATAGAATATATAAATGTTTGAGAGTTGTAATTTTCTAGCAAAAAAAAAAAAAAGTTGTAAAAAAAAAAAAAATACAAATAAATACAATATATAATGTTTGGGAGTTGTAAGTAATTTTCTAGGCAAAAAAAGGTTGATTTTTACAAGTATGTGAAAAGTGCCACAATTGGCCCAGTATTGAGGTGGTTAAAAAAATAATAAATGAATAAAGTTGTAAAAAAAATAAAAAATACAAACAAAAACAATATATAATGTTTGGGAGTTGTAAGTAATTTTCTAGGGGAAAAAAGTGGATTTTCGCATGTATGTGAGAAGTGTCAGAATTGGCCCGGTATTGAGGTGGTTAAAATATAAAAAAAAAAACAAGGTTGTAAAAGATAAAAAAAATACAAATAAAAACAATGGTAAAAAAAAATAAAATAAAAAACTACTGACATCAGTGGTGGAACTAGCACAATCACAAAGGTTACACTTGGGCCCGGGCCCTAGCTTGGAGGGAATGGCCCCGGCTCGGGGGTCCCTTCATGGTTTCTTGCACCGGGGGGGCCCTGAAGTTTCTTGATACGCCATGACTGGTGACAACTGTAAAATGTTGAGTCTTCTGTTGCTCACCATATTAATGACAATATAAAAGTAAAAAAATGTAAACAGATGTAATATAGCCAGAAAAAACCTAGACATATGTACAGCAGAGGAGCATAGAGAGGCAGAGTAGCCCATGTAGAGTGGAACCCTCAGCCTCTCTGTTCGCCGTCAATGTCAATAAAGTTTGTGACGTGTTGAACCCTCTCCCACCTTCTTCCGGTGTCTGCGGGCGAGGCATGCCGGGAGTTGTAGTCTCGGCGCTCCTCTGCATTTGTTCCTCTCCTGGCCGACACGTCGGGACCGCACGGAGCGGGCGATCAGGTGAGCTGGCGGGCCGGCTTGTGTGTTGGGCGGGAGCGGCCCGGGGAAGGGGAGGTAAAGGGGCCCCGGGCCGGGCTGTGATGGCCGCTGCTGTGGAATAGAAGCGCCTGGCTGGGGCCCGAGGCTGCCCCCCCCCCCCATGTTACCGGGGAGGTGTGTGGAGGCGCCTGACTGCCCAGAATGGGGGGGAGCTGAGGGCCCCAGAGAAGGGGACCCCCCCTCCCCCCCCGTGTCCTCACTGGGCCGGGCCCCCTCCAGCTACTGAGGAACCACAAATCCCAGCATGGCCTATCACAGCCTGGCTGGTGGGGGGCCCCTGAGGTGACATGGGGGGGCCCCCCATAGTGAGGGGTACAGGGGGAGCTTCATTCCGGGGGTGTCACCCACCATACAATCTGATTGTACAATCTCCTTCCTCTCTATAGTACACATTGTATACAGATCAGGAACTCCTCCTCCTATTGGTGGATCTGAGACCACACCCACATCTTGACACTTGAAACAAGCGGTTCCCCCCCCACGCGTTTCTGTTGCACGCTTTTCCCGAGACGCGCGTAGAGCAGCCCTTGGGAACGTTTAGCGGCGTTCTTGGTTGTGCGCTTTTTTTTTTAATTTTATTTTTTTGCCGCACGCATAAATGTAGGACAGATGCGGGGAAAAACCGGAACGTGGCAAAACGCTCCAATAGTTCGCTCTATGCGTGCCGAGGGAACAGCGAGCGAAAGAAAAGCTTGGAAAAAAAAAGCGTGCGAGGTGTGAACATGGCCTCAGATCCCACCGATACCCCCCCCTCTCCACGTTAACGGCACCCCAAACGCAGGAAGCAAAGCGGGGCGGCCTTTCCTTATGTTTTGGGGTGCCGTTAACGGGGAGGGGTGCCCTTTGCTTCCTGCTTTTCGGGGTGCCGTTAACGGGGAGGGGGCGGCCTTTGCTTGTTAATGGCACCCCAAACTCAGGAAGCAAAGGGGGTGGCCTTTGCTTTCTGCGTTTTGGGGTGCCGTTAACGGGGAGGGGCAGCTTTTGCTTTCTGCGTTTTGGGGTGCCGTTAACGGGGAGGGGCAGCTTTTGCTTCCTGCTTTTTGGGGTGCCGTTAACGGGAAGGGGCGGCCTTTGCTTCCTGCGTTTTGGGGTGCCCTTAACGGGGAGGGGCGGCCTTTGCTTTCTGCGTTTTGGGGTGCCGTTAACGGGGAGGGGCGGCCTTTGCTTCCTGCGTTTTGGGGTGCCGTTAACGGGGAGGGAGCGGCCTTTGCTTCCTGCGTTTTTGGGTGCCGTTAACGGGGAGGGGCGGCCTTTGCTTCCTGCGCTTTGGGGTGCCATTAACGGGAAGGGGCGGCCTTTGCTTTCTGCGTTTTGGGGTGCCGTTAACGGGAAGGGGCGGCCTTTGCTTTCTGCGTTTTGGGGGGCTGTTAACGGGGAGGGGCGGCCTTTGCTTTCTGCGCTTTGGGGTGCCGTTAACGGGGAGGGGGGCGGCCTTTGCTTCCTGCGTTTTGGGGTGCCATTAACGGGGAGGGGGCGGCCTTTGCTTCCTGCGTTTTGGGGTGCCATTAACGGGGAGGGGGCGGCCTTTGCTTCCTGCACTTTGGGGTGCTGTTAACGGGAAGGGGCGGCCTTTGCTTCCTGTGTTTTGGGGTGCCGTTAACGGGGAGGGGGCGGCCTTTGCTTTCTGCGTTTTGGGGTGCTGTTAACAGGAAGGGGCGGCCTTTGCTCCCTGTGTTTTGGGGTGCCGTTAACGGGGAGGGGGGCAGCCTTTGCTTCTTGCGTTTTTGGGTGCCGTTAATGGGGAGGGGGCGGCCTTTGCTTCCTGCATTTTGGGGGTGCCGTTAACGCTCGGGCCTCACTTTTAGGCCTCGTTCACATAAGGCGGTACTAAATCGTGGTGGCACCTCAGACGCAGTGCGATTCTGCTGCGATTGCAACACAGACGGATTAAAAAAAATAAATCACGTGAAGCTTGTCACCCCCTCAAAAAAAAAAAAAAAAAGGGTTTGTTTTGGGGCAACAAACGCACATAGGGCAGCCCCGATGAAGCGAATAGGTTGCGCGGTGCGTGACGCCTATTTCTGTGTGTAAGCTCCACCCCCCCCCCCCCCTCACACTGAATCTGACTTGGAAGTCGCACAATTTCAAAGCTGTAGGTCTTTGTGACTTCAAGTGCGGCTTGGCTGACATCTGTGCGACTTCATGCACAGATGTCTATGCAAGACGCACCTGAAATCGCCAAAAGTAGTGCAGGAGCCGCAAAGTCGGAGTCGCTCCGATTTCAACAGTTCCATTGCCAAAAATAGGGTGCGACTTGTCATGCGAGTTGGTCCTGTCACCAGTGTGGAGGGGGGGAGGGGGGGGGGCTAAATTGTGATTTAAAAATCTTGAGCAGTTTTGATCAAAATTAGCCCACGAACGTTTGGAGAGTCAAACGCTTTTTCTAGCAATTTTCTAACCGTGTATGGCTAGCATGAGTGTATATTCATCGGTTTGTTTGAAAGTTTTATAGCGTCTACAATCTATGGTGTGTGTGTATATATACTGTATACTGTAATTTATGCCGGTATAGACGCTATACTATAATGGCGATGACCAGCGACTTGTAGTGTGGCGGGAAATCTGGTGCTAACGGACACTGGCTGGGAGGGACACTAACATCGCTAGTGACACTAATATATAGTGATCAGTGCTAATACTGTATAGCGGGACTGCAATATTGCAGCCAACATTTTGACACTTTTGGGGGACAGTGACGCGAATACCGTGATCAGCGCTGATATATAACATTGGCTAGGAAGGGGTTAAAATCTAGGAGCAATCAAGGGGTTAACTGTTCACCCCACTATGTGTAATGTGCGCTGCTTTTACTTTACCATCTGGCAGTTTTTTCTCCCTGCTTTTAAGGGAGAAGAAACAGACAGATCTCTGTTCACTGCACAGAAAGTTCTGTGTGTTTGTAAACACATAACTCTGTGTGTGATTGGATACAGTCGATCAGCAGGTCTCAGCCAAGATCATTGGCTGGAAATTGTCTGCCAAACTCCTGCTGTGTCCAATCAGGGCAGGGGGCGTGTGCAAGTGCGCTCCAAACTCCGGAGGCAGTCCAGCAACTTACATGTACTTTGCCATCCCTGCACCCGCTGCCCACTTGCTTGCAGTATGGTTTGCTATGGGGTGGGGGGGCACTCGAAGAAGAGAAGGCACATAGAGTGCCCGGCGGGGGACCCCAGAAGAGCTCACTGAACAGGTAAGTATAACATGTTTGTTATTTTAATAAAAAAAAAAAAAAAAAGATGTTTACAATCCTTAAACCCCCCCCCAATATACTCGCTTCCACCTTCCGGGGACGTGGTGGCGACATCCCTCACTGGCCACTGTCATCTCTCTGTGGGCTGAGTTTTCTGCCCTTTGATTGGCCAGTGGGGGGTGATGTCATCCCACGCATATGCATAGGAATCAGTCATTCAGCACAGATAACGTCTGATTTTTTTTTTTTTTTTTTCTTTTTTTTTAGGGGGGAGGGGGTTCTAGTGCTTGGATATACCTTAACTTTTTACACTTTTTTTTTTTTTACTTTATTGCTATCACATAGGGGACCAGTAGTCCCCTTTGTGTCCTCACAGTTCTAGGTTCTCCTTACTGAGACATCAGAGGTCTAGTAGACTCTCAATGTCTCCACTGGAGCTAATGGAGCACAGATCAAGGTATTTCTTATCTCTTATGGGTTTTTGCTAGTCAGGGGAGGTCAGCAAATGGACTTTCACTGGTGTCCCTTCCATTTACCCAGTGCCACTCGCCATGTTGGTTCTGAGCAGGCGGATGGAATAGCAGAGCCCAGGAAACATGATGATGGGGGGGGGGGGGCATTGCCCTTGCCAGGTGCAGGCAAATGTACTGAGGGTACATGGCAGGAAGCTTGTCAGACCCAGGCTGGCCATAGATGATACCCTGTTAAGGGGGGGGAAATGTATCCCACTGCGCTATTCTATTCTGCCAGCAGAGGGCGCAGGGAGCATTTCCGGCCTGCAGAATATTATTATTATTATTATTATTATTATTATTATTATTATTATACAGGATTTTTATATAGCGCCAACAGTTTGTGCAGTGCTTTACAACATGAGGACAGACCGTGCAGTTACAATACAATTCAATACAGGAGGAATCGGAGGGCCCTGCTCGTTTAGAGCTTCCAATCTACAAGGGAGGGTCAAATGATACAAAAGGCAATAACTGTGAGGGGTGAGCTGATGGAGAAAGTGGAAATACAGTTGTTAGGTGGAGACATAATAGGCTTCTCTGAAGAGATGAGTTTTCAGGGATCGCCTAAAAGCCGACAGAGTAGGAGATGGCTGTACAAATTGGGGTAGGGAGTTCCATAGAATGGGAGAGGCTCGGGAGAAGTCCTGGAGGCGAGCATGGGAAGAGCTGACGAGGGAGCTAGAGAAGCAGGAGGTCTTGGGAGGAAGGAAAGGAACGATTAGGTTGGTATTTTGAGACTAAGGCGGTTCTAAATCGCGGCAGAATGCACAACGTGCGTTTTTTGGGTGCTTTTGTTCCTAGTGGCACCTCAGACGCAGTGCGATTCTGCTGCAATTGCAACACACACGGCTAAAAAAAATAAATAAAAAAAATCACGTGAAGCTTGTCGCCCCCAAAAAAAGGAGCCAGGGGTTTGTTTTGGGGCAAGTGGCAGAGTGGTGGATGGCTTTGTAAGTAGTTAAGTATTTCAAATTTAGGATGCGGCGGCTGCATTAGTTCTCTTTTTGTCTCTCTCTGGCAGAACATCACACCATTTACTTTTTTTTTGGTCTTAACATTACTGAAATGTTACATTGACCTTTCATTAATTTCTAATCATGGCAGTGTAGTGAAAAAAAAGTTTAATACGGCATGGAGTAGTTTTTAAATGCACACCGCAGCAATGAGGAGGTGTGAACCAACGCTAGAAGAATCTGCATTGAACTGCAACTGGGAAAAGCTGCCCAGCACAATGCCAATGCACCTGGTGTGAGCAAGCCTGTAGGCTTGGGCTATGTCACATAGGTTTTAAATCTCAGACATGAAATATGAACAAAGTGTATTCCTTTTTATAGTGTGTACTTGTCTCAATTAAGAGCACTGAGAGTACCGTATATACTCGAGTATAAGTCGAGTTTTTCAGCACTTTTTTTTTTTTTTGTGCTGAAAATGCCCTCTCGGCTTATACTCGAGTCAATCACTTTTCTGCAGCAGAGAATGACATTTTCCGAACTGATTTTGGGGCCTCATATCTCGGGGCCACTTGGTGTTAAGAACCCCAAATTTGGTGAGCAAATCCAGTGGAACTAGCACTACAACATATCCAAAGCTGGGGTTCACCAAGTGACCCCGAGATACGGGGCCCCAAAGTCGGTTCGGAAAATGTCATTCTCTGCTGCAGAAAAGTGCTTGAGATTTTCAGGAGCTGAATTTGGGGCCCCGTATCTTGGGACCACTTGGTGCTAGGAACCCCAGCTTTGGATATGTTGTAGTGCTAGTTCCACTGGGTTTGCACACAAAATTTGGGGTTCCTAGCACCAAGTGGCCCTGAGATACGGGACCCCAAAATTGGTCAAATGTGTCCATCTGCAGCAATGTCATTTTGGGACCAGAGACCCCAAATTTTGGCTGCAGCTAGGGGGCATCTAGGAACTCTTAACTACCAAGTTTGAAGTTCAGGGGACCTATGGCTGCAAATGGGCACAGTGAGGCTGCAGATGGGCATTGTTGACCCTCTTTTCCACTTACAGTAGCTGCACATTTCCCACCCTAGGCTTATACTCGAGTCAATAAGTTTTCCCAGTTTTTTGTGGTAAAATTAGGTGCCTCGGCTTATACTCGGATCGGCTTATACTCGAGTATATACGGTAACTTCTGTCTACTGCTTTCAGCATAAGTCACTTCTGACAAGTTTTCCTGAAAAAAGGTGACAGGGGTGGGACCTTCAGCTGATTGACAGCCTCAGCTCTGTTCCTGTGTGGAGGAGGGGGGAGGGGGGTGTCTCTTTCCCCCAATCAGCTGTCAGAGCTCTCTTCACTGAGCTCTGCAAAGTGTAACTTCAGCTCTCTGCCCCTTTTTTTTTTTTTTTGAACTCTCAGACAAGCTTTAAAATTTTAGACTTTGTACTGCTGTAGCGAAGAGAAGACTGCAGATAAACAGGTACAGCTGATGTAGGAGGATTTGTTTTTTATCTGTGTGTATCGCCTGAGGCCAGTCACTTCACTGGGTATATGTGAAGGTTTGCAACTACTTTTAAGCAAGTGCATCTTTCTTCACATAGTAAGTAAAAAAAAAAAAAACATGCAGGTATCAGTGGAGGAAGATGTTGGTGTTTTGATTTGTCTGGAGATGAAGCAGGTCATGCAGTTTTGTCAAATGTCTGCGTCCTCCCGCTGAATGCTGTGGTTCCTCTCCTATCCCTATGTCACTGTTGCATCCTGTAATGACGTAGGGGCGGACTTTCGGCTTTATAACTTTCTGACCTCTGATTAGCACAGCTCATTGGATCTGGTTTGAATGATCCTGTACTATGCTCACTGTAGCCAGAGTAATAACAGGTTGATCCTATATACCACTAGAGCCTGCACAGGCAACCCCCCCCCCCCCTGCCTTTTCCACTATACAATACTCTACACCTGAGCAGCCCAATACATTGTCACGGGTTGGGCCTGGAGAACATACCTAGTCCTGTGCAAGTTTTATGTGACTGCGGGAGGTAAACATAGGCTGCTCACACTCCTGATGTAAAGAGAACATTTTGTTTTATCTACTCAAATCAGAGTATCCGCTCCCTTTTATACATTCTATAGCATCCCATGATATGGTAAAAGAACTGTAGCATTATTGCCCAATGATAAGGGATTGGGGCTATTAATGTCACCTTTTTATGTGAAACTCCATAAATGTTTTATATAGTTTAAAATTCACATGCCTTGCACCTGTCACAATAGAAGAAAAAACGCTTTTGCTGTAGAACTTTTCTTATCCCCCAGTGCTGTACCCCAGATTGAATGTCTACCATCGTCTTCATCATCATCCAGCCCATTTCTGTGGGCCCAGACTGTTCTGGACTTGGCACCATACCCCCCGGAGGGTGCATCTTTGGCCAGCGTGGGCTCCCAGCATTCTTTGGACTGAGCAGTAATAAAGTAGCCTTGCCGTTGTTTTGAAGGACGGGGGATATCTGCAGGGTGAGATCTAAGGCACTGCTGACTCTGCTAGGCTCAGGAGATTTGGTGATGTCACTACTGTGCTGCCAGTTCTTGTTCTCCTTGCTGGAGACTCTGACATGAGGAAGCAAACCCCTGCGTCTACCAATATGTCCACCGACACCCTGCAGACTATGGTAAGCCTGTTATAGGGAAAGAGCAGCTGCAGGGAGATCTGTCATGTCAGTGGAAGCCAATCCCTCCCCCCCCAGTTAGAATCACTCCCTAGGACACACTTAACCCCTTCATCGCCTCCTAGTGGTTAACCCCTTCACTGCCAGTGTCATTTTTCCAGTAATCAGTGCATTTTTATAGCACTGTCTGCTGTATAAATGTCAATGGTCAAAACTGGTGAATAGTCCTTTACCCTCTACATGGGCCCATCTTCCTGGGTGCAGTTCCTTTTTTTTAAGTTGTTCTAAAGCCAAAACGTTTCATAATGTTCTGTCCTCCCCTCTTCCGTGTGTGTGTGTGTGTGTGGGAGGGGGGGGGCTGCATCTCTCCTGGCTCTCTTCCTTTTCACACAAGACATGAGTTGCAGCAGCAGGGGTCATTGGCCGACAGTCAGATGCAATGAGGAGGAGTGCTGCTCCAAAGACGCGCACAGCTCAGGAGCGAGCACACTTTGTGTGCCCCCATAGCAAGCAGCTTCCTATGGGGGCACACGGGAGAAGAGGAGGAGCCAAGATCGGCGGCAGGTGATCAGAAGGGTTTTGTGTGTATTAATATGCCAAAAGAAAAAGGCTGTCATTTCCTATAGGGATATACTGTATACATGTATCTCTGCTATAGATAAATATGTACTACTGACAGTGGCATTATTTCCCCAGGTGTTTCCTGACCCATCTCTTGTCATATCACTTGACATGCGTCTCTGGTTCCTACACACACCGTCCTGGCTGAGGTTACTCCTACTTTGGCTTTGATTTTGCAGTGTGGAGAAGTGGATGCGTCCTGCTACACTGATTCACTGTCATGAGTTTTAAAAGCTTGTAGTCGTGGGAGAGGAGGAATGAAATCATCTGTGTGGTAGTCTTACAATATTTCAGTTGTGTGTACTTGCTGTCAAGTTGCTATACATAATGTACCTGTCTACCCGGGGTCAACGTGTGCATGCAGGGTGAGGATTACTGTGTGACTAAAGGCAAAACTCTATTCAAAGCTAAAAAAGTGTGGAGAGGGGAGTCTGTGTCCCCTCTATTTGTCCTTTTCATCATAATCACCGAAAATGAAAGTCCCAAATTTTGTGTTATCAGGTCTCTAATAGAGGGGAAAACTTTCCAATGGTGACACACCGGGGTTCCTTCACTTTGGAGTCTCTCACTTCCTCCTTTGACTATGGGACAGGAAGTGAAGGTAAATCTCCCAATGGGTGCAAAAAAACCACAAAAAACTGGCAGGGGTTATAACCCCATTCCATATATATATAATTTATTTATTTATTTTAAAGCCCAGCTCCAGCCTAAACCTTTTTGTTTGGGATGGAGTTGGGAAGAGTAAATGCCGGTACTTTATGTCAAGTGCGACAATTTTGAAAAAAAAGGCAATATTTTTTACTATAATAAACATCCCCCAAAAATTATATATTTTTTTCCTCAGTTTAGGCCATTATGTATTCTACAAATTTTTTGAAAAAAAAAATCGCAATAAGCGTATATTGATTGGTTTGTGCAAAAGTTATAGCGTCTATACAATAGGGCATCGTTTTATGGCATTTTTATTATTTTTTTTTTTATTTTTATTATTCGTAATGGTGGCGATCTGCAAAAAAAATTTTTTTTTCTTCCGAGAAAATTTGGGTACTGTCCGTGATACTTTTTTTTTTTTTTTTTTTATATTTGCACTAACATATCATTTTTTTTTTTATGGACGAGCTTTTGGGGTGTGTCCCCCTCTTCAAGGTCCAAGTAGTACTGAAAAAAGTATCACGGACAGTACTCGATTTTCTCTGTCACGATTGCACCAATACGGCTACAATCACTTTTTTTTTTTTTCTTAATGACTGTGACGTTATGGCGGACACTTTTGACACTATTTTGGGACTATTGTCATTTATACAGGGATCAGTGCTATAAAAATGCACTGATTATTGTGTAAATGACACTGGCAGTGAAGGGGTTAACCACTAGGAGGCGATGAAGGGGTTAAATGTGTCCTAGGGAGTGATTCTAACTGTGGGGGGGGGGGGTGGATTTCCACTGACATGACAGCGATCACTCCTCCTGATGACAGAGAGCAGTGATCTCTGTCATGTCACAAGGCAGAACGGGGAAATACCTTGTTTAAATAGGCATCTCCCCGTTCTGCGGCTCGGTGACACGATCGCCGGTGGACATTGAGTCCGTGGGGGCGCGGTCACGCTGTATGCGGCAGGTGCCCCGCTAGCCCCGCCACTTAAAGGGGACGTACAGGTACGCCCATTTGCCCACCGCTGCCATTGTTCCGACGTATATCGGCGTGCGGCGGTCGGCAAGTGGTTAAATTTGCGGCAGGTGGACTGACCTTCTGACCCTGCTGTTATGACTTTGCAATCCAAGGTGTTCGGCCTATTTCACAACTATGCATTTTATTTATTTATTTATTTTTTAGTGCTTTTTCAGTTATACAGAAACACACTGCAGTCCATTTAACATCATTTGCTATGGATGTAGTTCACATCTGTGCATTTTATGGAAAGGGCCAGGGACTTTTTTCTAGTTTTTGGTTTCATAGACTTCAATGATTTAAAAAAGTGTATTGAAAAACGCAAAATGCACCCGGAATATGCAAAAAGCAAACCGCAACTTGCATAGGTGTGAACCAGACCTCAAAGAGCAACCTGCAAAAATACTCACCAACCTCTCTGCTCAGGCTGAAAAATGCTTTTGAAGTTGACATGCCTTTTTTTTTTTTTAAATGTTTATAGTTGGGCAGATTTGTCACTAAAAATGACAGGCAATGAAATGTATGTCCCTTCTTTCTGGGCCATTTCTTTTCCATTACCTGGCCAATCAGTGCTTGCCACACACAGAAGAGGAAGTATTCATACTCTCTATTCTCTGCAAATAAAGGATCTATAGCAGAGGGCTTTGCAGAGATTATCCGATGGGGTACACAATCTGTGCCTGCAAAATGTGTGTCCTATCCATAACTCTAAGTATTTAAAGTAGGAATAAACCCAAAAGCAAAATCTTTATTATATTGTAGCTTACCAAGTCTTAGTATGGTGGCTGCATTAGTTTCCTTTTTTATTTATTTTTTTTTTCTTTTAATTTATTTATTTATTTTTTATTTTTTTTATTTATGAATGCAAAACTTTAAGGGCTGGTTCACACCACATGCAGTCCAGTGCATTTTTTTCCCCTGCATCAGAAAGGCATGGATAGTAGGTTACATGGTTTCCAATGGCGTAGTTCACACCAGTTCGTTCCAGTTCCAGAAAAAGAAGTACAACGTGTGTGCGTACAACGTGTGTGCGTACAACGTGTGTGCGTACAACGTGTGTGCGTACAACGTGTCTGCGTACAACGTGTCTGCGCACAACGTGTCTGCGCACAATGTGTCTGCGGAAGGTTTTTCACCCTAATGCAGGAGTGTCGGACTTCCATTTCATCATGAGCTGCATCAGCATTATGGTTGCCCTCAAAGGTCCGGTTCTATCTAAGACTAGATGTTCATAGCACCCCTTACATCAGAAGTCACGAGTCCCCCACCCCCTTCCTTACCTCACAGTGCACCTTCCTTACCGAGTTCTGCGGCTGGGAAGAAGCTGGGGGCGGAGCTGAGCGGCAGAAAGTGCAGGGTCTGCAGGAGGACCACAGAAGGTGTGGAGTCTGCTCAACCAGGGGTGGTGGAGAGAAGAGTGTGCTGCAGCTGGACAGAGAGTTGCAGGATCTGTAGGAGGGGTTCTGTCCTCCTTTGTGCTGCTAACTGCTGGTGGGGGGAGGTTCGAGGGCCACATGAAATGGCCTGGCGGGTACGGTGTTTGTGCCCTGATGCATAGAAACCTTCAGCCTTTAGAACCTCTTCAATGATCTAATAATAAAAGCAGAGCTGTATCGATATCACTTTATATCTGCCTGGAGTTCAGTGCATTAGCGGTGGGTTTTATATTCGATGATCTGTTGAATCGGCAGTATTTTTCAGTAGAGGTTTGCGGTGATAATTGCAGTGGAATGTTGAGGGAGGTCCTGCACGGTTATTGATCTGACAGCTCAAGTCTGAAACAGTTGACCTTAGCTACTTGTGATGTGACAAACGACATTGGGACCGGCCTGTGACCGTCACACCACCCACCTCAGAAGAAGCAATGTGACAATTTAGAAAATCCTTTCCCAATTTCTATTTTCCATTGTGAGATGAGCCTCCTCCCCTGCTCCCTGCTCATAGGGTAGGGACGTTGGGATGTTCATACGGTATCTCACAAAAGTCAGTACACCCCTCACATTTTTGTAAATATTTTCTTCTATCTTTTCATGTGACAACACTGAAGAAATGACACTTTGCTACAATGTAAAGTAATAAGTGTACAGCTTGTATAACAGTGTAAATTTGCTGTCCCCTCAGAATAACTCAACACACAGCCATTAATGTCTAAACCGCTGGCAACAAAAGTGAGTACACCCCTAAGTGAAAATGTCCAAATTGGGCCCAACGTGTCAATATTTTGTGCGGCCACCATTATTTTCCAGCACTGCCTTAACGCTCTTGGGCATGGAGTTCACCAGAGCTTCACAGGATGTCACTGGTGTCCTCTTCCCCTCCTCCATGATGACATCACAGAGCTGGTGGATGTTAGAGACCTTGCGCCCCTTCACCTTCCGTTTTGAGGATGGCCCACAGATGATCAATAGGGTTTAGGTCTGGAGACATGCTTGGCCAGTCCATCACCTTTACCCTCAGCTTCTTTAGCAAGGCAGTGGTCATCTTGGAGGTGTGTTTGTGGTCATTATGTTGGAACATTGCCCTGCGGCCCAGTCTCTGAAGGGAGGGGATCATGCTCTGCTTCAGTATGTCACAGTACATGTCGGCATTCATGGTTCCCTCAATGATCTGTAGCTCCCGAGTGCCGGCAGCACTCATGTAGCCCCAGACCATGACACTCCCTCCACCATGCTTGACTGTATGCAAGACACACTTGTCTTTGTACTCCTCACCTGGTTGCCGCCACACACGCTTGTCACCATCTGAACCAAATACATTTATTTTGGTCTCATCAGACCACAGGACATGGTTCCAGTAATCCATGTCCTTAGTCTGCTTGTCTTCAGCAAATTGTTTGCCGGCTTTCTTGTGCATCATCTTTAGAAGAGGCTTCTTTCTGGGATGACAGCCATGTAGACCAATTTGATGCAGTGTGTGGCGTATGGTCTGAGCACTGACAGGCTGACCCCCCACCCCTTCAACCTCTGCAGCAATGCTGGCAGCACTCATACGTCTATTTCCCAAAGACAACCTCTGGATATGACGCTGAGCATGTGCACTCAACTTCTTTGGTGGACCATGGCGAGGCCTGTTCTGAGTGGAACCTGTCCTGTTAAACCGCTGTATTGTCTTGGCCCCCGTGCTGCAGCTCAGTTTCAGGGTCTTGGCAATCTTCTTACAGCCTAGGCCATCTTTATGTAGAGCAACAATTCTTTTTTTCAGATCTTAAGAGAGTTCTTTGCCATGATGTGCCATGATGAACTTCCAGTGACCAGTATGAGAGAGTGAGAGCGATAACACCAAATTTAACACACCTGCTCCCCATATACACCTGAGACCTTTTAACACTAACGAGTCACATGACATCAGGGAGGGAAAATGGCTAATTGGGCCCAATTTGGACATTTTCACTTAGGGGTGTACTCACTTTTGTTGCCAGCGGTTTAGACATTAATGGCTGTGTGCTGAGTTATTTTGAGGGGACAGCAAATTTACACTGTTATACAAGCTGTACACTCACTACTTTACATTGTAGCAAAGGGTCATTTCTTCAGTGTTGTCACATGAAAAGATAGAAGAAAATATTTATAAAAATGTGAGGGGTGTACTCACTTTTGTGAGATAATGTATGTGTCCAACTATCTTTGGGTCTCTTTGGAGTACCTGAAGGATAATCTCACAAGCAGAGGAGATTAGAATGCATGCAGATAGTATCCTGATCAGGATATGAGCTGGGGACCCCAGAGCTGCAAGGTAGAAGTGCTAACCACTAAGCCACTGCTTTACAAAAGATTCCAAATTGATGTAGTTCTGCCCTTACCAGAGAGTAGGGAAAGCTTGCATTGTTGGTGGGCATTTAAGCCCTCCAGGCCCATCCTCATTGATTTTATTACTCGTGGTGATTAAACAATTAATGTGGGTAATGACCGTTAAGTGACGCTTTTTAATTCATTGGAGATAATGAAGTGGATGCAGACAGCTGGCAGTGGGTTGGGTTTTCCTTTATGGTAATTGGTTAATCCCGGTATTTCGCACTTAAATACTAAACCATTCTTCCTGCCTTCCCACTTGTACACAGTAATTATTGCTAACGTGGTTTCTACTTAGTCATTTGTAATGAAAACTCTTTTGCTGCGTTTTGATGACATCCTTGTGGTGATGTCTCAGTTTGGTTTTATGTAATTGCAGCATTTCCACTGACATTAGTGGTCACGGGGGCCTACTTAGGATCTTTTTTGACTTTTTGTTTGTATATAATAAATGTTTAAAGGAAACCCAGTTGTCATAAAATACTTGGAGGCTGTGATTTTTTTTTTGAAAGCTCCTTCTGGAAAATGCTAGTTGCCTGGCTCTTTCATGCTCCATGCTAACCCTCTTGTTTAAATACTTTAAAGCCTGATTCACACGGGTGCACTTAAAAACCTCCAGGCTTTAGAACCACTTTAACTTTTAATCCATTCTCTGCATTAAAGGGGTTGTAAAGTCTAAACATTTTTTTACCTTAATGCATTCCTTGCATTAAGGTAAAAAAAATGTATAGGTGTCAGCATCGCCCCCTCAGCCCCCCTTTACTTACCTGGGCCCCCTTCCGATGCAGTGCCGTGCACGTCCGCAGATCGTTTCTCCCCTCACTTTCAGGTCCCGCTGGCTTTGCTGGGGCACGGGGAGCCATTGGCTCTCAGTGCTGTCAATCAAAGCCATTGACGACGGAGCGAGGGGGCGGGGCTGAGTCCCTTTTGTCTGCGTCAATGGACGCAGCAGAGGGACTTGGTAGCAAGCATGCACGAGTGCCCCCATGGGGTGCGGCTTTCCATAGGGGCACTGGACAGAGAGAAGGGGCCAGCAGCGCCAATGAGGAGGTTCCTGGCTGTTCTGTGCGATTCCATTGCACAGAGCAGGTAAGTATAGACAGAGTATAGTTTGTTTGTTTAAAAAAAAAAAAAAAAAGTTACCTTCTTTACAAACCCTTTAAGGTTAAAAAAAAACCTTCAGCCCTGGTTCACACCAGTGCGGCTTTGAAAGTGCACTGCTTCAGCGCGATTTTGAAAGCCGCAGATCAGTGCGATTTGCACCACCAATTTCCATTGTGGGTTACAACTCCGTTTTACAGAAGTCTATGCACATCACAATGAAATCTCAAAGTAGTGCAGGAACTTTTTTTCAAAGTTGCTGCGACTTGAGTTGCAATGATTTGAATGGTTCAGTTGCCGGCAGTGGGGTGCGATTTTCATGCGATTTTTGAACTGTCAAATTGCATGACAAATCGCACCAGTGTGAACCAGGGCTCGGTGCGCTGTTCAGCCCCCCCCCCACACAATACTAACCTGAGCATGATCATCATTCAGTGATGTGCGGCTCTCTATCTTCTCATTGGACAGAGCAGCTGCAGCGGGGAGATATTGGCTCAGTCAGTCACAGCCAATGAGGAAGGGGCGAGGCCGAGCAGCTTGCTATGGGGGCACTTGGAAGGGGGGGGGGAACTGACGGTGCCAGCGTTAGACCCTAGAACAGTGGTTCTCAACTCCTGTCCTCGGGACCCACTAACAGGCCAGGTTTGTAGGATAACTGAAATACATGACAGGTGATATCATTTGCTGCCAAGTGATTGCAGTATTCTAGTCTGTATCTCCCCAAGGTAATACTTAAATTCTGTCCTGTTAGTGGGTCCTGAGGACCGGAGTTGAGAACCACTGCCCTAGAAGAAGAGGATTGGGGCTGCTCTGTGCAAAACCACTGCACAGAGCAGGTAATTCTAATAGGTTTGTGATTTTAAAAACCTACAATGCAAAGCTTTTTACAATCGCTTTAAGCATACATGTTGTTCCTTTTTATGGGATGCACGGGTGTTCTGTGCATCCACATGCAGGCATTCAGATGCAGCCAATGGTCCCAGTTTGACAGCCATGTGGGGGAACTGCACCCACACAGCTGTCAAATTGGGACCAGCTGCTGTGTCGATGCAGAAAAGATATACAGACAAGGACATCAAACTTCTTTTTTTTTTTTTTCCTCTGGCAGCATGGGTCCATTACATTGCTAGAGGGTCAGGGTAATGGGCAGGTGGTTGGCATTTCAGAAAGTCAGCATTAGAGGCTCATGAGTTCATTTCACAACAGGTTTGCTTGAAGAGCTTTCAAAGCTGTAGAGTGCCAGAACTCCACCACAATAAAAGCCGCTTAATTTGGCACCTAGAACATAGCTGAAGGCTAGATTGGCTCCTTGTTTTGGAAATGGCTTTTTGGCGCCTTTCGATATGTTCAAATACATTTGGAGGGAGCTTTAATGGGACTCCTGTCTGTGTTACGTAGTTTACAGTATAATAAATGTAGTTTGCAGTATATAAACGCAACAATTACCTTCTCTTATTTGGCCCTTTTTTGGTTTGATGAAGTATAAAGGCACAACTTTTTTTTCTTTCTTTCTTTTTCTTTCTGACAGAGAGGAGCTGGATTAGACCCCTGCCAGTTTGTATTGCTGTCTGTGCCCCCATTAGGGAGACCCCCCCTCTATTTGTCCTGTTTACCTTCTTATCATTGAAGGTAAAAGAAATTCCCCACGTTTTGGGTTGTCCCCAGAAAAGTAATAGAGGGTAAATCTTCCAATGGGGACACTATTTCTGGTGACCGGGGGTGGGGGGGCACTAAAAGATTTCCTTAAATTGGGATTTCCTCTTGCTTTCTGGTTTGGCCGTGGGACAGCAAGTGAAGGTAAAACTCCGTATTGAGACAGAGGACAAAAAGAAACATTACGGGGGTTATAACCTCTATCCAAAGTGAAAAGAAAGTTTTACCTATAGTTCTACTTTAAATATGCGATTGAAAAAGTATTTTGTTATATCTGGTAAGTTAAAAAAAAAAATACCTGCTGATCCTGCCAGAAACCTTGTAATCTTAATAACTTCCTGTGCTCTCTGCCTATGCTGACTACATTGTTCTAGGCTACCTCCTGAGGACTACAAGGCCCACACCCCTCTGTTATTTGGAAAATAGGAGGTGGACGAGGTTCCGTATTCCTATCTGGTTTCTGCTGTTCTGATATGGCCACAGTGAGTGAGTGTGGTCACCTTAGGGCAGGAGGTGTTACTGGCAGGATGTCCAGGTAAAAATAAAAGAAAACGGATGCTGCCACCACATCCTAAGGCTGGCAAGCTGCAATGTATTACATTTTCTTTTAGGTTTAGATATAAGCTTGGCCATACACACTCAAAGTGGCTGTAAAGGCTGAAGGTTTTTTACCTTAATGCGTTCTTTGCATGAAAGTAAAAAAAACCTTCAGTGTGCAACCCCCCCCCACCCCCCCCTTAAACTTGCCTAAACCCGGTCTCGATCCAGCGATGTGCACAAGACCCGAGGCTCTCCCCAATCTCTCCCTCCTGATTGGCTGAGATGCAGAAGCCATTGGCTTCCGCTGCTGTCAATCACAAGCAGTGAGGTGGTGGCGGGGGCTGAGCCACGCTTTATGTCTTATGGATGCAGAGAGACGGCTCGGGAGCGAGCACGAAAGAGTGCCCCCCCCCCCCCCACAGCAAGCGGCTTGTTATGGGGCACTCAACAAGGGGGAGGGGCCCAGAGCACCGGCGGGGGGACCTGAGAAGAAGCAGATCAGGGCTGCTCTGTGCAAAGCCACTGTACATAGCAGGTAAATATAACAATTAAACATTTTTTTTTTTACAATTACTTTTAAAGCCCCCCCCCCCCCGAACAAGATGAGGCTATCGATTTTCCTCCATCCAATTAAACGGCATTCATAGCAGAATTTCAGCTGCCTGCTATTGTATTTAGCAGCTGCGAAAGCAAACCTGAACAGTGCTTGCATCTAATTGCATGTTTGGCCAGGAGTTTTTGGACCAGCTTTTCAGCTAAAGTCGAATAAAAAAAAAAATCAGATCAAGTGTAATTTTAAAGCAGGGTATTATTTTAAGATGGGGGGGATTAAGAAAGGCTGAATGTATAGTATCTAGCTGGCCACTCGGGGAAGTGACCACCTAGATCAAATGGATTTTAAAAAAATCCAGTAGATTCCTCCAGCTATGCTATGTAGCATGAATGAGGGGCTATTGTATTGAAGCAGCCATGAAATCCTGCAGCTGTCTGAATACCAAAACAGTGACTTTATTTTATGGTCCTTTGCTGCATTCACTAAAGCCCTGTACACATGGGCTGAATGTCAGGAGACATCGGCCGGTTAAAAAATAAAAAACGGCAGACATTCGGCCCATGTGTATTAGCTGGCTTCTATTGGACAAGCATGCTGGAAAACCAGCAGCTGACCGACTCGCGATCAGCGGTCTCAGCCAATGGCAGAGAGTGCCGATCAGAGTGTTTTTGGAGGAGGGCCCCCGCCCCTTTCGGGATTCAACAACCCAGCGGGGTAGATTGCTGCACTAACTTTGCATAATTAGTACGGTGGCTCCAACTGGAGCTAACAGTTTTTTTGTTTTTTGTGTACCAGGCTTAACACCGGCGTAACCCGCCCTCCTGAATCTTTTCAAGCAGTAATTCGCAGTGCAGTTTTATGTGGTATCTGCTCACTTGAGTTCATTTAGGCACAGTCAGAATTCTTAAGCCCTGATGAAAGCGGAGTGTTTGATAGCTGAAATGCATTGGCTCTATGCTGCTAGGCATCAATTTTTATTATTAAATTACCTAGGACTCTTGGATATTTGTTTGGCGCTCTCATTGGATTGTGTGTATGTGGATTCCCATCTTGTTGACTGCTGCCGAACCAGAGCCAGTGTGCCAAGTGGCAATTTCAGTGACCCTTAGAAAATCTGAATCCTTCGATTCTTTTTTTTTTTTTTTTTTGTTTCCAGTCAAGGTTTGTCAAGCAAGGTGGTACTGACAGGACCCCCCCCCCCCCCCCCCCACGACTCGAGTTTTAGTCAGTCATATATGGCCAGCTTAAAGGAGAAGTCCAGCCTGAGCTCGTTTGGCTGGGCTTCTCCTAAGGGTCACAGGAGTGCAATCTGTTTTGCACTCCTGTGACCGGTTTTCAGCAGAGAGCGGACTTCAGTCTGCTCTCTGCTGACGTCACAGGAATCAGTCCAGGTCTGGATCCACCAGGTACCTGGACTGACACCCGTCTCGCGGCTCTCAGCGAGCCACTGAGAGCCTGAGACGGGCGCTCCCTGCCCCTCCACAGCTCAGTGCTCCAATGAGCATGGAGGAGCAGAGCGGAGAGATACTGATTGACGGTCAGCAGCTCTCTGCTCGGGGAGCTGTGAGAACCAAGCTATTGGTGATTTTTCGATCGCTCAGTTCTCAGTGTAGAGGCGCAGGGGGAACGATGCAGCATCGGACCCATGCTGCATCCACCTAGGTAAGTATGATGGAGGGGAAAACACTCAAACCCCTACTTCTTTGTTTTAGGTAGAGTTAAAAGAGAATTGGTTGGTATAGGGAAGCGTGGCATTTCGGTCAGGATTTCTATGACCCCCGCTACGGAGATTTCCCCTTACCTCCTGCCCATGTTGCACCCCTAGAAGAAATTGGGTATGTGGCCTTCACCAGGACAACACTAAAAATGTCCTCAGATGTTTGGTTTGTGTTGTCTGTGTCCTCATTGGAGAGATTTCCCATCACTTCCTGTCTTGAGAGTGAATTTGTTGAAATCAACCTAAAGGGGCACAAAAACCCTAAGGCCTCATTCACAGGAGGCGGATCTGCTGCCACGGAGTCCGCCTCTGTCCGTCAGCTCAGCGGGAGATCTCCGCTGAGCCGGTGGATGAAAGGTCCCCTAACAGAGGCTGGAACCCTTCCCTGCTGCATCCAAAATATAATATGTTTTGGGGTTAACCTTTAGAGCCCTTTTTTTACACTGAAAAAGCTCATGAAAAAGGCTTCCCTTTTAAAAATCAATGAATGTTTTTCACACTTCTGTTGCGGTGAAAAAAAAATCCTGCTTGCAGCATCTTTGAAATATGTTTGGGGAGCTAAAAAAACACAAAAAACGCTCCTTTATGTTGAAATGAATAGGAACCACATCAAAAACGCCCGCACTAAGCGTTTTTTGGTGCAGTTTTTGAGTTGCATGTCCTTTAAAAATTGCAACGCAAAAGCGCTCAACGCATAGGTGTTTTACTGACAGTTTTGAAGACAGCCAGTGTGACAATGCCCTTTAGAGATGGACTTCAAGCCAGAAACTCCCTTTTATTGGAGACTCCTTGGAAGATTCACCCTCCTAAGTCTGAAACACTACATTTGCCTGAAGATGGTCTTTAGCGCTTCTGCCTGTTTTGCAGTGGTGAATTGTGGGAAATCAGGCATTGGGCAGATAAAGCTTGGTCTTTGGTTACTTAGCTTATTTGCAGGTCAATTTTTTTTCTTTTTTTACCTGTCGTTATGATTGAAGGAATCCTCCTAAACGTTTAAAAAAAAAAAAAAGCTGCATCTTTAAGTCGCATAAATCGGAACAGGTGCCTTTGAAATCAATGGGCTGTAATTTGTCATGCAACTTCAGTTCGGCACTTAACTTATCCTCTCTGGAGAAGAGACGCTTAAGAGAGGATTTGATTTCAATTTGCAAAATACAGTACTGGTGACCCCACAATAGGGATAAAATGTTTTGGCGAAAGGGAGTTTAACAAGACCCGTGGCCACTCATTAAAATTAGAAGAAAAGAGGTTTAACCTTAAACTACGTAGAGGGTTCTTTACTGTAAGAGCGGCAAGGATGTGGAATTCCCTTCCACAGGCGGTGGTCTCAGCGGGGAGCATCAATAGCTTCAAGAAACTATTAGATAATCACCTGAACGACCACAACATACAGGGATATACAATGTAATACTGACACATAATCACACACATAGGTTGGACTTGTGCCTTTTTTCAACCTCACCTACTATGTAACTTTTGTGTACAAAGTCGCACTGTTGTGAACGGAGCCTGTTGCTTTTACCAAAACCTTTTGTATTTTGCCTGGATCTGTGTATGATCTGAGCTCGCCGTCTTCTCATCTAGTCTTCTGCAGATGATGTGTCACTTTTCTGTAATACTGAACCAGGAATCCAGCTTACTAAACCGTGATACGTTTTTACCAGGTGGTGTTAAAGTTTTTAAAAGATTTAGTAGTGATCTCGGTCCTACTCATCTCAGATCTTCAAAGATGAATCATAGCAAGAAGTGTGAATTGCATGTGTCACGTTTACAGTAAATGTCACTATAAACCCTTTTCTAAAATGAGGACATTTGACTTGTCTTTTTTTTTTTTCTTCCCCTCCATGCAAAGAGGCTTCATCTAAGTTTACACCTTTTAAAGTGACTTCTGTATTAGGCACTTATACCCCTAAAATGTGTGTTGCCACAACACACGGGTAAATGTATTTTGCAGCATGCTGCAGTTTATTTTGAATGGCGCATCAATGCAAACATACAAGTGATCACGGTGCATCTGTGTTTACAGCGCAGAACACAACACCCAATTGCTAAACCCAGGAGCCTGCATTCACTATATCTGGTCTCCTACAGTGCACACAACATGGAAATGCAATTATTTCAGTAAATATAAATGCTGCTTTCTCATCAGCCGTATATAGCAGTCTTGTGACGTCTATCAGTGTCTGGTTAAAGCTTGTAGGAAGAGTTTTTTTTTTTTTTCATTCTCCCACGATTGTCCTATCAGGCTGCATGACCCTTGACTTTCTGTCTGGACAGCGCTGATTGGACCTGTGCTGATCACATGCACTCTCCCAAGAGAAAAAAAAAAAATACTCCTAGTAATACACACCAAACTGAGCATGTGCAGAGTGCCCCCCACCCCCAAGGCTCTGTACTATCAGGAGATGGATTGGGGACGGTAGAAGGGGAGGATCAGAGAAGACCAGATCAAACAGCCTTTTTGAACAATGCAGAGGATTAACCCCTCAAGTTCCACACATGCTTTACTGCATATACAGACTGATTTTACTGTTGTGGGTTTAGTAAAACTTTAACAAGTTGGTCACCTTCACACAGACACGAGGAAAAAGATCAGCTGCAGGGAGACCACAGGCAATAATGTTGCGACTAGTTTTTGGCCACTTTTTTTTTATTTTAAGCAAAAGCTTCAAGAGCTTAAGACCTCATTCACACGGGCACCATCAGTTCAGCCACGTTAAAAACGTATCAGTTCTTATCCGTTGCTTCAGCATGCTTTACTGCATATGCAGACTGATTTTACTGCTGTGGGTTTAGTAACATTTTTAGTAACACTTTTTTTGATAGGCTAATTGAAAATGTGTGAATGTGACTCTAAGGCAGGGGTCTCTAACTGGCTGCCCTCCAGCTGTTGCGAAACTACAAGTCCCATAAGGCATTGCAGGGCTGACGGTCCCCTTTCACACTTATATGACTTGTCCCACAATTTTGTACTGCAAAATCATAGGACAAGTCATTCTCCATGATTTTCAATGACTACCATACATATTGGCACGACTTTAGGTCATGCCAACTTCATAGTAGTCCCTGCACTACTTTGGTCCAACTTCCATGCGAGTTGTACTCCATAGATCTCAATGTTAAATCCTCAAGTAGCATGCAAATCGTACCTCAATAATATAGACACGATTTCAGTACGACTTTGTAAGCACAAGCTGTAAGCACAAGCCTCACACCATGTATGTTTTCTTTTGTTGATGCCAAAGTTGTGGCAAAGTCGTACAAAGTAGTACTGATCCCAAATTGCGTCAAAATTGCGCACATTCACGGTAAAATCGCGCGACTTTGAAGTCGTACAAGTGTGAAAGGAGCCTTACAAGCATGACTCCCTCAGGCAGAGGCATGATGGGACTTGTAGTTTCGCAACACCTAGAGGGCCGCCAGTTTGAGACCCCCTGATCTAAGGCCTCTTGCACACGGCAACTTGAAAAAGCTCAGTACAGCTTATTATTTTTTTACTGAACTAAAATACAGCCCATTCATTGTAATGTCCCTATACACACAGGTGCGTAAGCAAGAGCCGTGTATTAGTAAAAAAGAAAAAAAAATTTGAAAGAAATCTGCATTTTTGGTCAGTAATTCACGCCTCATGCGCACATTTGACCATTAACATAATGTGAACGCAAGTACACAGAACGCACAAATACATAAAAAATACAATAAATACATAAAAAAAAAAAGGCTGTAAAAATAAATGCTCAAACAGGAGTATCATGTGCAAGAGGCCTAAAAGTCATGCTAACGGGTAAGGCATTGCACCCATTGTATGAAGTGGGCAGGATGTCAGAGATCATGAATTGGCCTGGGTTCTCGCCTCTGCATGTGTGCGGTACCGTGTAGTTTCCATGCATTGCGGTACTTCCATTCATTCTAATGAGCTGCCCAACATGATGAAATCATACCAAAGAAATGTGTGCACTTTGCTAATGCAATTTTGCACGTGTTCCCCTGGCCCACAAATGTGAATGGGGGCTTGAATTGGGCCCCTTTCACACTAATGGACCGTCTATCCGTTTCTTCTTCCATCCGTCAACGGACGACAATGACCATCCGTTACCATCCGTTAACCTCCACTTCCGATTTTATCCGTTGAGATGTCGTGGAAACGGATATTAACTGACGTTAACGGACAATGTCTGTCAACGTCCGATACTTTAAGAACCGTTTTGAAGAAAATTTCCTCTGCATTGTATAAAAGGGCTGTTTGATCCTGTCTTCTCTGATCCTCCCCTTCTTCCACTGACTCAAGAACAGGTCCGGATAAGTCAGTTACTGGAGTCAGCTTGCGTGTGCTTAGTTTGGTGTATTGCTAGGGGTTTGTTTTATTTTGTTTTTTTGTTTTTGTTTTTTTTCTTCTTAGGAGGGTGCATGTGATCAGCACTGTCCAGGCAGAGGGTCAGGGGTCCTGGGTCCTGATAGGACAGCTCAGTGCAGTATGAAATCTCCTCCTACAAGCTTTAACCAGAAACTGGAAGCAGTCACAAGACTGCTATACACTGCTGATGACAGTTTTTAGCAGTTTGTATTTATTTACTAGAATTATTGCATTTCCATGTTCCTCTTTAACATAATGAATCTTCTCTTTAAAACCCCAAAACAAAAAAAAGTTTTATATTGCAGCTTACCAGTACTTGCATGTGGTGCATGCTTTCATTTTCTTTTGTCGGGTGTTTTTCCCACACTTTTTTACCTGGTAACCCTGCAAGTAATATTTCTCTCCACGGGTAATGGCATTTACTCATAGGATTTGTTCCTAAGCAGGATTGTTTGAGAGAAGACTGCAAAGTGGACTGGACAGCCCTGGATTTCTGGCAGGACCAAAGGCATTTTTTCCACTTATTGAACAAATATAACAAGTGTTTTTTTAAGGGTATATTTAACAGACCAAAAGGGAGCAATGAGAGATATACACTGTCTCACGTAAATGGCAGAAGCGCAGAGGCTCCAGCGGCTGTCTCCTCATTGGACAGTTTGATAGCAGCGGGAGCCATTGGCTCAACCTCATCTTTCACATTATACAAAAAAATTGAGCAAACTTTACTTTTTTTTTCAAATTTTTTTTTAAATTCATTGAAGTGCATTTTTTCCCTAAAAGTTGCATTTGAAAGACCGCTGCACAAATACAGTGTGACATAAAATATTGCAACAACCACCATTTTCTTCTCTAGGGTCTCTGCTAGAAAATATATATAATGTTTGGGGGTTCTAAGTAATTTTCTAGCACAAAATACAGATTTAATTTGTAAGCAACAAGTGTCAGAAAAAGGTTTGGTCTTTAAGTGGTTAAACTGACCTCATTTACAGACCGAAGTTCATTCCTTTGCTCTAAAACCGTGGTCTCCAAACTGCGGCCCAGGGGCCAGATGCGGCCTTTTGCTTGCTTTTATGTGGCCCTTGGGGGGGCTATTTCATCAACTGATGTGAACAATGGGGCATAATGAAAGTATGCAATTTTTAACAATGGGGCACAATTGTTTAATAAAGATATTCCTGCGCTATCGAATATGGAGATGGCTAGGGGTGGAACAGCTGCATGCACCTATTAGGGTAAACACCTGACCTAAATAGATATTATATGGATGGATGGTGCAGCGCTAATCCTGTATATAAACCTCTGGTGGTTTGAAAATAGGTTATATTATAGTTCACTATAGTGTGTATAAATAGTCTGGAAAGCCAGTGACGTATTCTTACAAGTGATGTATCTCACTAAACAAAAATAAATTTAATAAATAATGTGGGTGTAAACAAAATATCAGCCTAAAAAAACTTAGATCATCATAACAATAACTAGTTCACCATAGATGACCATATCAGTGACTGGTTCAGCATAAGTGACAAAAAACCAATTTTAAATAAAGTGCAGCGTGAATTATACTAAATAATTAACAATCCAAAATTGGCAAAGTGCATTGTGCAAAACACTGTGCAACATAAATATCTACATCACATATTGGCTTCTAGTGTTAGACAACAAACATTCCGTATAAAGTGCAAATGTGCAAAAAAACTCCAAACTATATAATTATGAGATATTAGTGAATGTCCCAAAAATTATGATGCATAAAAAAAGAAAATTCACACAGAAAAAACGTCCTTATTCATGATGAAATCTGTGACAGTAAAGTGCTGACATGCGCATGTGGCAGTTGAAGTGCCTGGTGACTCAAAAACTCATGCAGCTTTGTGTGCAAACACTACAGTGGGTAGTGGCCCCTTACCTCAAAGTAATGGGGCAACAGCATATGACCAAACAGGTTCTTTATCTCTTCCACCTAGGGGCTTCTGCGCTTTCCTCACCGTCCTGGGGTAAGGTTCCCTCAGATGTGATGCAGGAAGGTATTTATAAATAAAGTAGAGTAGAAAAGAACCCAATAGTGTAATTCCGTTTTCATAGGTAACTGGTTTATTAGGTAAAGAAAACAGGTACTCACATTGGCAATTAAATGATACAATGTTTGTATCCGACAAGCGGCGAGCTCGTAACCTTCTCTGTGTGTCCAGCCTATCCCGTCCCATAGGGATAGGCTGGACACACTGAGAGAAGGTTACGAGCTCGCCGCTCACCGCTTGCACAATGCACTTTGCCAATTTTGGATTGTTAATTATTTAGTATAATTCACGCTGCACTTTATTTAAAATTGTTTTTTTGTCACTTATGCTGAACCAGTCACTGATATGGTCATCTATGGTGAACTAGTTATTGTTATGATGATCTAATTTTTTTTAGGCTGATATTTTGTTTACACCCACATTATTTATTAAATTTATTTTTGTTTAGTGAGATACATCACTTGTAAGAATACGTCACTGGCTTTCCAGACTATTTATACACACTATAGTGCACTATAATATAACCTATTTTCAAACCACCAGAGGTTTATATACAGGATTAGCGCTGCACCATCCATCCATATAATGGGGCACAATTTCTCCCAGTGACACCAATAATGGGGCACAATTTCTCCCACTGATGGGACACAATTCCTCCCAATGACGCCAACAATGAGGCACAGTTCCTCCCCATGACACTAAACACGCTCAATGGCACCAATGATGGAACATAATTCCTCCCAATGGCACCAATGATGGGGCACAACCTCTCCCAGTGACACCAACAATGGGGCCTAATGACACTAATGATGGGACTCAATTCCTCCCACTCACACCAATGATGGGGCACAGTTTCTCCCACCGACGCCAAAGATGGGGCCTTTTTTTTTTTTTTTTCCCCACTAATGTTGGCACCTTTTCTACTTCCAAAGGCCCTCCTAAAGTCTGAAGGACTGTAAACTGGCCCTTTGTGTAGAAAGTTGAGGCTCCTGATCTAAAAGATACTTTGTTTATACTTATCTCCCAGCGCTGACAATGTTGATAAACATTTGCTGGCTTTTTTTTTTCTTTTTCTTTTTTTTTTTTTTTCTTTTTTTGACAGCTCTGAGTGAATAGAGAACGTCTCCGCACTTACATGAATGAATCGTGTAAATGCTGCATAGAGATCTTAAGGGGGGTTGAATCGAAATTGTGATTTATTTTTTATTTTATTTTTTAAACGATTTAATCGCGCAACTCCTGCTCAGATACAAAGCTCCCTGTGAATGGTTAAGCAGCGCTCAGCCCGACTGATTTTCATTCTGAGAGTGGGACTGGAAGTTCTCATCCTGTTGCCAAAACACGGCACTGTATACTGTATCTAGCTGAGGCTACAGACCACTTACACAGCACGTATAGTGGGGACATCTAATAGTGATGGACCAGCTTAGTCCAAACAAACTACGCTTCACTAAAAGCTGGAGATCAGCTCTACCGATCGACTTGTGTACAACCAGCCTGTCGGGTTATAGCAGGCAACACTGATCATTGTATTCTGAAAGCGGGGTAGGTTCCTCATTGTCTGAATACAATAGCACAGTGGGAGGATTTCCCCATCCACATTGAATGTGTGGATGGGGGAATCTGGGCATTTTTTTTTCTTTTTGTTCAACCTGCTAGTGTGTGGCTGTTCTCCCTTCTGGTTATTTCATAGAATGAGGATGTCAGTCGGAATCTCCTGGGATTTGGATGGAGCTTCCCTTTTCGGTGATGGCGTACGGTTGGAAACCGGCCCAGTTATTGCATGACTGAAGATCAATACTAACAAATTTATCTGGGTGTCACTTTAGGAGATTAGCTAATTATCTAATTCATAAACAGTAGTAAAGGAAGGTGTGGTTCAAGTTCAATTACTTTTATAACTCCCGCCTGTATGCCGCCCTAA